>JANHFP010007668.1:178324-193798 GCA_032468135.1 Calamaria suluensis | reverse complement strand
AGAACCATGATGCAGTGCTCAATGAAATCAAGTTTGACACCCTTGCATTAGAAGATGGAAATAAATGTGATACACATAGTTAACATTCGAACCAAGATTATAGTTTATAGATTATAGACATTTTCATAGAAGCTGAAGAAAATTATTTCATATTGATGAAATGCATAGATTATTCTTAGGTACAGAATAATTGCCTGCAATTGCCATTAATCAATTTCTAGCTTTTTTCTTTCTATTATATTTTCAATAAGCAGCAAAATAAATATATTGAAATGTAATTTTTCAGTATTTTTTTTCTTAAAAGGCTTTTTGAATTCTGAAGTTACTTGTTTTCCTTTCTTTTGATTATAAAGGTTTTGCAGTGGCTAAATATATCTAATAATGGGGAACATAAAACATTTACTTCAAATTACATTAGGTAACTACCAATTTATAATAATTTAAACATTTTCTTTTTTTTTTAAGTTAATGTCCCATTCTTATGTGACAAAAGATGCAACAAGAAATTGTCATGTGGACGACACAAATGTAATGAAATGTGCTGTGTGGTAAGTTCATGAATGTGTGAAAGAAGGAGTTGTGTCAGTATAATTACACTGTTATTTTGTGTAGATCTAGCAAGATTGACCAATCTGAATGCATAATCATCCTGAAATTCACTAAAGTTGAAGAAATCATTTTTTAGTTTTTAGTGACACAAACTGAATTGGTTAAAAACATGAATTGGAAATAGTTTCCTTACTGTTATTATTCTTGAGTTTGCCATAACTGGCAAAAAGCCAAGACATAACAGTTGCAATGTAATATAAATATTTAATGTTATTATTCATTAATATTATTAAGGAAAAAGTCTTATTAAACTGTTTTGAGTCTTCTAAAAATCAAGCACAGATTTTCATAGGCCCTTCCTAGTTTTGCTGTCTAGACAGGTCCAGATTAAGAGTTCACAGTCCCAAACAGGATAGGAGAGGGGGAAAGAATTCAAGGTAGCCACACCCTAGAATCTCTCAGGATATGCCCAGTAGGCTACAAGGTTTTAACTTTAGTTTGGCTAGATTCTGTTCATTACATAAAAATAAAGGATTGGAATCAATTGGATTTCACTTTGTAGTCTTTAGACTTGGACCTGACCATAACAAAGGCATATCATCAAAGGTCATTTAAATCACACATTATATGACCAATATGACATTCTATCATAATAGGAAGGCTCCATTATGCCCCTAAGTCAAGGACATAGCTTAGTACAGGTAGTCCTTGTTTATCAAGTGCCTTGTTCAGAAATCATTTATAATGATGCTGAAAAATAACTTTACAACTAATGTCAACATTTAATGACTTTCACTGTGTCCCTCAGTCATGTGATTATCATTACAATAATATGTGTTTTCCTATGCCTAATTTGTTGTCCCATCCTCTGTCCCCCCATTGAGAGGTAGCAAAGGAAGGGATTGCAAGATAGTAAGGAAACTCACAAGGGGGCATACACATCGAAAGCACTGCATTAGTGCCAACACTATAAGCTCAAACATTTTAACCCACTCTTATGTCTACTTACAGGTGGTCTTTGACATAGGCCTATAATGGAGGCTTCCTATTATGATATTATGTCATAATGGTCATAAAATGTGTGATTTAATAACCTTTTTTGTGGCAGTTGCCGCAGTAGTTGTTAAGCAAACATTGTGGTTGTTAAGCAAACCAGTGGTTTAATATGGACACAGTTATGCCCAAAAAATGAAGTGTTAGTTTTTGCCCAAACAATTGTAAATGTGGTCACATGACTGGACACTGCAAAGAGCCACAATTGCGGCCATGTCATCAAGTTCCCAAAGTTTGCATAATCATCAGAACTTCAAATACAGGTCATAAGTCCTAGTAGTGGGTTCCACTTACCTTCGCTACCGGTTCGGAACTGTGAGCGTGAATGTGCACTTGCTTTGCTTGCGTGTGGCACTTCTGCATATGTGCAAAACCCTCTCCACATGCACAGTGTCCGTGATGACGTCTAGGTGGGTGGGCGGAGCCTCCCACCACCAATACCTGTTCTCCTGAACAGGTAGAAACCCACCACTGATAAGCCCCCTTTTTTGGCTTGGTCATAGCTTTGACCTGTCACTAAGCAACTGTTAATAAATTGAGTACTACCTGTAAGTCTCTTGCAATCTTTTGCTTTCCAATCTCTCTGCTTGGAAAGTGGAGCTTGTTTGGGAAAAAACCTCAATAATTTCTATAAGTAATCTATACTATGCCTGACCCACTTCTCACTCACCTTAGTGGAATTATTAGCACACAATGGGGAATTCAGTTTGTATTAGTTTTTTTATTTTTGTGTTTTAAAATTTCATTAAAAATTATTATTTTTAAAAAAGCAGAATATATGAATCTGTTTAGTCTTATCAGTCTCTAACCAGCAAATGCAGTTCTGCTGAGTGAACATTCTGAAAGGCAGAAGAGTGAAGTAAAGGAAAGAAAGCACAGTTGCAGTCACATGATTTCCCACTTAGCAACCACTTCTCCTAGCAATGGAATTGCTGGGGCCAATTGTGGTTGCTAAATGAGGACTATCTGTAATGGTAACAACTAGTTCCAAAGATGTAATTGTTCAGACACACTGCCAGTTCAACCACCTGGAAATCCAGAACAACTAGGATCAAGGAGCCCTTCTTAATGGCAGTTCTGCTGTTTTGTGCAGGGGTGGGTGGGATGCTACCCAGAACCTTGTAAATTTCAGTCCTAGAGCCTGATTTCTTAATAAACATTGCATCTGTTTTGTTCTTCATTATTGAGCTTATTACCAAACTTAAACATCAGACAAGTGAATAAATTATTTGTTTAAGTCTGTCTGCAGAGCGATGGAATCTTACTTCAAAATTCCAGATAAATTCTCACAGTGGTTCATATTGAAACTGAAAAATAGTCCTCTAGATTACCACATGGTCACAGTCCAACATGTAGGACTGGAACTATCACCATAAAATAGGGCTATCAGTTTCTAGTTCTTAAGTGATAAACAAGGCTATCGCAATGTGGTAATGATAGCATTCAGAACGTCAAGAGCATAGATTGTAGTCATCCCATTTGGTTACTTACATAAGTCAGTGAAGTTGATCAGAGCAATTTCAGTCCCATATCTTAACTAAAAATGCATGTGAAGTAGATGTGCATAATCACTATCTTCAGATGTGTCTTGAGATGCCTATCATTTTCTAGAAGACTACTTGGCAATAATATCTTCAACATTTGAGATCAACTGATTGTTTCACTCTGAATCAAGGGAAGACATATAATATTGGTCTTCTCACTGCCTCTTTTTCATGGGGAAAGGTACAAAAACATTTAACACCTTTAATTATATCCTCAGTTCTCTTTAATTGATTTAATCAGCTTGGAGGGGCAGTGATCAGATATTGCAGTATTTATCACATCAGGCTTGACCCATATGCTTCATGGTCACAAACTGAAAAAAAGCCAGGTCAACAAGGTTTATGGTTGCCTCAGTTAGATTATGTTCTGCCTCAGATTAAATTTCAAGTTAAAACAAATGTGAGTGATTATCAATAAAAAATGTTACAAACTTCTAACAGTAAGCTATTAACTACTTTGTTGTCTCTCTCCAGCATTTTGGAATTGGAAATGCCACAAAGTACTGAAATGCAGTTCTGGCCTATTTATATAATGGTCTGGAGATGCATAAGTAAACAGTTTCCATATACTGTAACAGAATTATTGCCCCAAATTAGGTTAATCCACGCCTTGTCTGACCCCCCCCCCCGATGATTTCTTCCATAATCCATCATTTGTTACAATTGTCAGTATTAAGATTAATACACTGAAAATTAGTCTGTGCAAGATAATTTAGTGACTTTCATCTTCCTGTTCTTGAAAGTACGCTCCCATTGAAAATCTAATTCAGGCTCTGGCAAATAGATCCTAAGAGAATGAAGGATTGTCTGTGTTACATCTCTTTCCGTGTGTATTAAAGCATCCTTTGGAGCAGCTGTTCCACAGTTTGCATCTTCTGATATGTAGGACATGATAGCTAAAGAAGGCTTCCTCAAAGTGTTGAAGATTCTAGGCTTTCCAGCACTCTCTTTTTTTCCTTTTGATACTGGGTAAAACAGTGTAGGACACACGGTGGCTCAGTGTGGTAAGGCAGCTGAGTTTGTTTATCGGAAGATCGGCAGTTCAGCGGTTTGAATCCCTAGTGCCGTGTAATGGGGTGAGCTCCCATTATTTGTCCCAGCTTCTGCCAACCTAGCAGTTTCAAAAACAGGTAAAAATGCAAGTAGAAAAAATAGGGAACACCTTTGGTGGGAAGGTAACAGCATTCCGTGCTTTAGTCATGCTGGCCACATAACCACGGAGACGTCTTCGGACAGCGCTGGCTCTTTGGCTTTGAAACGGAGATGAGCACCTGCCCCTAGAGTCAGAAATGACTAGCACATGTGTGCGAGGGAAACCTTTACCTTTACTAAGATATAAATGTTGATTATATATAAATATATTAACCCTCTGTAAGTCTTGATGCCATATTTTTTGCTTCATAAGATACATTCCCCTCCTAAAAGTGGGTGGAAATGTCTGTGCATCCTAAGGAGCAAATATTGCATCATAGACTGGGCCCAGTGGTTTGCCATACCTAGGGCGAGGGGATTGAAGCACCGGTGGCATCAGGCATCAGTGATGAATGGCAGCAGCAATGCCCACCACCTGGAACAGCTGATCGGTGGTATTCTGGAATGCTGATCCAAACACAATTGGCCTGGCTTCCTGGAATACTGCCAATCAGCTCTTCCAGGTGGCGGGGATCACTGCTGTTGTTTGCTGTTGCTGCCTGTCGTTGCTGCCATACCAATCCCCTCCCCCCAGGTATGCCGCTATTGCTGCCTCCTCTGTGTCTGCTGCCTCTTCTGGAGAACACTGGAGCATTCGCTAGAGCAGCAGCGAATAGTGGCAGCAATCCCTGCCACCAGGAACAGCTGATCAGTGGTATTCCAGGAGGCTGATCCAACCACCGAGCAACTGTTCAAGGCAGCAGGTGTTGCTGCTGCCATTCACCGCTGATCCAGCAAAGGCTCCACCACCCCAGCAGAGGAAGCAGATATGAAGGAGGCAGTAATAGCAGTTGTTTCCTGTTTGCCAGCCCACTGATTGGCAGGGCCACAGGAGGCCGGGATCCAGACATTGCTCAGCTGGCTGATGATGGGCTCATCGGAGTGGAGCCCTGATGAGCCACGTGCTGAAGCTGTGATAATGTGCTGAAGCTGACAAGGTAGTTGGCTGCTTGCTGCAAGGTTCGCTGAGGCAGATTTTTTTTCTTGTTTTCCTCCTCTAAACCTATGTGCATCTTATGGTCAGGAGCGTCTTACGAAGCAAAAAAATACAGTAATTGCTGTAGACAGGCTTGCAATTCTCCATGCAAAGGCAAGTCTGTGACTTGGAAGGTCCTTTGATAGCATGGATCGTCCCTAACTCCTAACCCTGAACAATACATGGAAGCAGCTTCAGCTGGTATGCTATTTATGCCCCAAAGTGGACAGGAAATCATGGCTACATTTCATTATGCCTTCATCACTGTAGAACTGAATAACTGAAGAAGACATCTGCCAAAATGACAGCACTCTAAAATGCAGTTTACTTCTCTTTCCATTCTGGAGTTGTGAAAGTAATACTTGTGAATGTTCCTGATGACAGGTGGTAAGCAAAAATAGCAATTACCATGTTTTGATCCTAGAATTGCTTCTGTTTTCAGGTAGACGCCCCATCCCCATTATTCCCTATTCCTCCTCCTGTTGATACTGTCAGAAGGCTGCATATTGAGGCTTTGAGTACAACATTATCTCTTTACCTCTCTCATGGGGACTCTGGATGAAACTCTGATTCAAATGGCAGATGGATTCAGAAGAATTTTGGTTCACAGACTGACCTATTTTGAGAGTCTGGTGATGGTACAAGTAACAAATCATTACCCCTCAGTCTACAACAACAGTAGATCATATAGGGGGAAATATAGTAATGTTGAGCAAAATCTTAAAAAGAAAGAAGCTAAAAATGAGACAAATGAGAAACTAATTATAGCGTTAGTAGTCATTCAAATGAAAACAAGATATCAAGATGTGATAATTTGCCCCAAACTGCAAAAAGTATCACAACCGGATTGTTTTACCATTCAGGCTGCAACCTGGCACCTAAGATTTGTAGAAATATTTTTGGGAAATGAAGGCTGTCCCAAATAGGGCAGCCTTCTTCTGCTGTCCTGTTGTTAGTCCTTCCAATTGCAATGTCTCCAGATGCTGACTCAGTGTATGGGGTATTACTCCCAGGATGCCGATTATTATAGGGATCACTTTCGTTGGCTTTTTCCACAGCCGTTGTATTCCAATCTGCAGGTCTCTATGCTTCATAATCTTTTCTAATTTTTTTTCATTGATACGGCTTTCTCCTGGGATCGAGATTTCGACGAAGTGCACAAAATTGGGCTGAACGATGGTTACGTCCGGCTTACTGCACTCAAGGCTGTTATCTAACTGTATTTTAAAGTCCCACAAAATCTTCATCTTACCATTCTCAAGGACATTTTAGGGCTCTAGAAACATCTAGCAGATGTCATAGTAAAATGCATTCAGGAGCCGTTTCAATAGATTGTTTTAATTGGATTGATGCAGTTCAATTTTGGCTGCCTTCAACATATACAGTAAGTCTTCACACTCTTAAAATCCTTCATTTTTTTGCATGTCCAATTGTATAAGCAATGAGAAAGGCAAGGTTTTTGAAGTGTGATGGATAAAAAATATGCTATTTACAGGTTTGTCTTCATGAATTAGAAAAGAAATATAAACAATTCTATCAAGTATACATTAATAGCCACCAATGCAATATAATTAGATAAATAGCAGAAACTGGGATAGAAATGTTAAATTGTTTTTGTCAACTGCATATAAAGAAAATTAGTATAAAATATTTTATAGATGGCATTACGCACCAGCAAGACTGGCAAAAATGTTTAAAGATAGATCCGCTAAATGTTGGAAATGCAATCAAACACCTGGTTCATATTACCGTATATGGTGGAAATGGCCAAAAGCTAAAAATATTGGATGAAAATACATACTTGGTTGGAAAAAATGATAAAACAACACACAGATTTGAAACCAGAGATATATTGGGCATATTACTGGAAAAATATGATTAAAGGACTATATATTTGATTTTACATGTTCTGACTGCAACCAGAACTGTATTTGCACAAGAATGACAAGATCCCAACAGATGAAAGTGTAATTAAGAAAATATTAGAATGTGCAGAAATGGATAGACTAATGCTTACTATTAAAGATAAAGAAGAAACCAAATATTTTTTGATATGGGACTTATTTTAGCAATGGTTAGAAAACAGAGACAGAAGTTAAAAATGGGGAGACATAAAAGTTAAAACGGGGTTATTAAAATAGATAATGTTTAATATTATTGTTATTATTTTATCAATGTTATTGTGGTGAATACTATTGTAAACATTTGGATTATGTCTTAAAAAACAATTGTACCCAAATGACACACTGCTTGATGGAAATTGAATTTTTATATATTATATAAATAAAGTAAATAAAACATTAAAAAATATTTCTGTTCTGGGTTCTTGAAATGGAAAAGTGGATTTAGAAATGTTAATTAAATATAAGATTTCTGTCACACTAATTTGCTTATGATAAATTTATAAGAGAGGCTAGCAGATAAAAATGGAATATTGCCCTTTTTTCAGATCATGACTCAGGCATACTGGTAGGTACTGTGAATAAATGATTTATTGTTATAGTACTGTACCTTATCTGTGATTACAAAGGTGATTAATCTCAGTGGCTTTGGAAAAGACAGTTTTGCTATCATTTCTTTATTCTCTTATACATGTATGCACATGTATTTTTTCATACAAAAATATAGTTAATATCCCTAGAATTAGGGGAGGAGAGCGAGGGGGGAAGGAAGCAGTGAAGGGACAAAAAGATTACTTTCTAAAAAGAAATCTTAATGCACTTCTTTCAGGGATGACTATTAGGAAATTATAGTAGTGATATCATTTATGAAGATCCAGTGGAGATTCATCTAGAAGATAGCATTCACCAGAAATCAGCTGCTAGTTTTTTTTTCTTCATAATGCCTACTTCTATATCCTGATATCAGTCTGATTTGTAATTTCGTGCTCTTGCACATGGGAAACAATAATGTGGAGCAAAGCACGGTCTGGTGAAATCTGGCTACCTACCTGTCCACAATTAAAATTCCTTTCTTGGAAAGTGAAAAAAAAAATAAGGAAAGACAATGTTAGGTGGAGTGTTGCAGCTCACCCGTGGAATGGTTCATCCAAAAGTATAAGGCAATAGACAAAAGAAGCAATATTTTCTGGTCTAACACCAGAACTTGGCTTTGAAGGTCCACAATCCAAAGTAAAATAAGGTCAGCTAGGAGAGAAAATAAGCTTGACCAAACTTCGTCATATGTTGTTATTGTTGTTATTATTGTTGTTAGTTGCGAAGTCATGTCCGGCCCATCACAACCCCATGGACAAAGTTCCTTGAGGCCTTCCTGTCCTCCACCATCCTCTGGAGTCCACTTAAGCTCACACCTACTGCTTCAGTGACTCCATCCAGCTCATTCTCTGTTGTCCCTTTCTTTTGCCCTCAATCTTTCCCAGCATTAGGCTCTTCTCCAGTGAGTTCTTCCTTCTCATTAGATGGCCAAAGTATTTGAGTTTTATCTTCAGGATCTGGCCTTCCGAAGAGCAGTCAGGGTTGATCTCCTCTAGTACTGACTGGTTGGATCGCCTTGCAGTCCAAGGGACTCGCAGGAGTCTTCTCCAGCACCAAAGTTCAAAGGCCTCATCATATGTACATGAATACATACACCCACACATATACATGCACATACATATGCATGCATTTATTTGTATACAATATCTCTCAAATTGTGTAATAAACTTTCTGTTGCATTAATAATTACTGTCTTGATTGTGGTTTTTAAATGATTTAGAGACACAAGGCTTAGAGTATTGCATGCTGTTCCGTAATCTCTGTTGATTGTCCTTTCATCTTTACCACATTCTTTCATATTAAGAAAAACTAGGAAATGGGCAAACATTCCACCAATTCACAAAAATTAGGATGACTTTCGTTTGATTTTAATGACCCTAACCCTTTTTTGTCTCATTAATAATGCTGGATATAAATTAGTAGCCTATAAATCCAAGTTATTTTATCCAGTAACGTGGGAAGAAACTAGGATGTAGATGCTTTGAAAATGTTGAGGAAGAAGTGCTTTGAACGTTGTGTGCAAGCACCACACCGCTCTGCTCTTCATTAAAACAGCTAGACTTTCTTCAGGATTTTGTTTGATACTGAAAAATAGGAAGTCTAGCTGTTTTAAGATTTAAATTAACTTGGATTAACTTTATCAACTTGACTCTTTATAGCAGTTGCAGCAGGCTCATAATTGAAGAATATTAGGGTCCTTAAAAATACCGGTGACATGTTTTGTTTGTATTTGCATATCTTCCAAATAATTTTTGAAATGCACACATTGGACTCAATGAAGTTATTTTATTGACTATTGAATATGCTTTGGAATGCTTTCAAACTTCTTGTACCAATCACTTCTTGTTGTTAGTTGCAAAATCGTGTCCAACCCATCGTGATCCCATGGACAACATTCTTTTAGGCCTTCCTGTCCTCTACCATCCTCTGGAGTCCATTTAAACGCACACCTATTGCTTCGGTGACTCCATCCAGTCACCTCATTCTCTGTTGTCCCCTTCTTCTCTCACCCTCAGTCTTTCCTAGCATTAGGCTCTTTTCCAGTGAGCTTATTTTTTAGCAGAACCTAAAATAGACAATGAAAACATATTTAATGCTGTAAGTTTGTTATATTTTATTCATATCGTATTGCAATTAGAAGAAGTTAAGACTAAAGCCTATTAAGTTCAATGAGGTTGATTTCTTATGGACACCCTGCATATATGTCAGTATTCGTCATATAGCTCCTAGTTGTGGTGGGGTATGGCCACAAATATGTTGGATTAACAAGGATTCCAACTTGCACAAAGTAGTATGTGAGTCAATATAATCAGGCTTGCTCTTATAGAAAACTTAACTAGTACTACTGTATGTTTTCATTAATCAGAAATGCTGCTATATGGTAAAAATATGACTGTCTAGTAAACTGGATTACATCTTCTTTTCTAAAAAATATTACGTGAAATCTTCAATTGAGTGAAGCCAGAATGAACAGTGGAAGCTAGTATCTATGAATCTGTATGTTGAACCATATTCCTTTTTTAATTTTTCTCTTTATCTCATGAACTTATTTTCTTTGACTATTTTTTCTTTTCTGCATCGTGCTTAAAATTATTTACTCTGAAAAGAAACATCACAATAGGTTTGTCAGTATATCTGGCAATATCTAGAACAGTTTGGAAGAAAATAATAGATAGCCAGTTTGTAAAGGACTTAAAAATGAACAAAGTTTCTTGATATGATTATTTCTAAAAAGATTGTTGAAAATATGTTGTACATATGTAAAATACCCCTCCTTAAGTTTGATATTTTGTTCTACTAAACTGCAACATGTACATCACATCAGAAAATAATGTTGACATGTTTTGAAATTTAAAAGATTACTATGATATTTCTTAGTGCCTTGCCCTAAAAATAAAACCCATTAATTTACAGCCAGCATATAAAATAAATGTTGTAAATTGCCTATTATTTTATGAAGTTTTTTTTAGCTGGTGTATAGATTTTATCATAGTAATGTTTTAATTTATTTAAGGAATAAACTGCTTTAAAAAAATTACTACTGAAAATATAGACTACTTGTTACAAAACATTTTGTTTAAAGGTGATGTGCAAAAAACTCTTAAGTCTAATATTTACACAAAATCAGACACAAGTATTTATGATTTCCTAACATATTAGCTAATGTTCTGAGGGCAAAAATGTGGCTTAGAACCATTTGCCAAGCTACTGCTGTGCTCTCTAGTATACTGAGTCAGCTGAATATTTCATCTGTCTAGCCACTGCTGTCAAACTTAATTGGCAGTAGCTTTCTCAAATATACCTTATATAGGCAACAATTAATTAGGTGGAAGGATTTGAGTTTGGTAAACACATTGCAGATAAACTCACAAAGTGGTTACCATAAAGAACTTGTTTCTTCTGAAATGGCTACCCTGGGAGAACATGGCTGTAACCAAATATTTCTCTGGCATGGTTGCTGATTGCTACTCTGTCTAATAGGGCTACTAACAATTGTCAGGGATGAAGACTAGGTCTCTCTGGAGTCTGTATATCTTTAAGAGCTCCATGGAAAGAGTTTACTTTAACCTGTAAATAGTTTATGTATGATTAAAGTCTTTATTTTATCACACACTATGTTTTAATGTTGTTATTGCTTTGTGTTGTTACCAGACAACTACTCACTAGACCTTACCTAATTCCGCATAGAGAACCACCCCCAACAGAAATTGACTACAAAAAATTGGGTACCCATTGTATGAGAGCAATATTCTAGACTTTCTATACCTCTATTGTCATTCAGCTTTTTGTAGGCCAGATCAGGTAACTCAACCACTAGCCCTTCAAGATGCTACCTACCTACCTACCTACTTCCTTCCTTCCTTCCTTCCTTCCTTCCTTCCTTCCTTCTTACTGATACTTCCAAACAAATCTACCTACTATTTTTATTTTCTAAAAAAGCTTTTGGTAACTCTGAGGTGAATAAAATATTTCCACAAGTAAATAAATGCTACAGAAATATGCTTATTTTTAAATGATTATCTGATTATCTTGCCCATTCTCCAACCCCTAAACCACCTGCAATTAAATCAGATGGAGTGGTGGCTTATAGATACCAAGGATGGTTTCTGCAATCTCTCTGCTGAGCTTATACTTGTACTATCTGTCCTTGATCTGTGACCTCTAATAAGATCTCACAAGAAACACTGATATGTTAAATTTCATCTACTCCCAGTCACCATTAGCCAAAGCTGAACAGATATAATAATTAAAATATAATTATCCTCTGATAGATGTGTTGCTCTAGTCAAGATTAATGTAAAAAAAATTGTAGTTTGTATTTCATGGCCAAAATTAAATTGTTTATAGAAGAGAAAATAATGTACAAAAATGCACCAATCTGCAAAGTTGGTGAATGAAAACCATTCACATGCATTCCATGTAGACTTTTATTAAAACTCTTTTTTTAAGGGGGAAAATGAATTTAATGTTTGAGTAATGCGTAATTGAAAAAAATCACAATGTCAAAATTGTCTATATTCTGGTTGCTGTGCAACTGACTTGCACTCTACAACATAACACAAATAATTGGTGATTAAAATATCATTGTTTTCAGTAAAATTGGATTTGACGGATCTGAGAAAGTATGTCCTTTAAGACATGCCACCATGTCTGGAGTAATGAAGTGAAAACCTGGCAAAAAAAATATCTAAAAGAGACTAGACTCCCTAGTGCCGTTCATATAGGTGTCTTAATTGTAGAAAATATGTACTTTTTCTGTTAATAAAATGTCCCTTCTTTAAAAAAGCAATAGTTGACATAATGTAGCACTATTCTTTCTAAAATAATCTATGTACATTTGAGAGACTATTGCAGAAATGGGGTACTAAAATACAGTAATGTAAAAATAGAACTCTGCATGCATCAAAAACTATTTGAAAGAAGATTTGACCCAGTTAAGCAAGAGTATAGCAACACTTGTTACTCATTAAAGCACCTTGCCTTTCTTTTCTAGCTTTTACGTGAGCCTGGAAAAAAACCCAACATGCAACTACTTGGAAGAATTATATGAAGCATTAAGTTGATAAGATAATGACATACTTTTTCAATCTTGCTCAGGAACTCTAAAATATCAGATTGATTTAAAGATCAATAGAGAGGTGCTACATCTAAAGCAGCTCTTCCAAATTTCTGAAGTATGTGAATCCTTAATAAATAAGATTTCTTACCCTGATCAAAACAAAAATAAAACCCCTGATGCCTTTTCCGTTAGGCTCATAACAGATGGTTCATTGTTGACATTTCACAGTATTTTTTTAATCGTTGAGAGATGAGGGGTTGTACAGGACACATTTTTATACAAGAAAACTAGACGCAACTGCAATGTCGATAAATGTGCTGGATATTTCCCTGAAAGAAGCTAATAAATATACACAATTCCACGTGATTGCTATTTTGTCAAATCAGTTTCAAAATATGGTTTTATATATTACCCAGACCAATGGAATTTAATGCTATTTACAACAGCATACAGTAATCACAAATAGGTTTTACATTTGTACTTTACCCTTGCTATGTCAATGCAAAACTTGTGTTTCTTTTATCCGTTTCTTGGAAAGACATTTCTGTTATATTTTATGAAATGCCATACAAGATATATAGAACAATGCTAATAAAATAGGTGTATATCAATTAGGAGTCGCTAAAATACTTTTTTGTGTAGCAAATACTTCCTTACAAGAGTACATGTAGCAAATGTTTCAAACTGGACTGCTTTGGTTCGGGATTTCAAATACAGATAGTCCTCAACTTACAACCACAATTGAAATAAGAACTTTCCTTGCTAGGCAAGATGGTTGTTAAGTGAGTCACATCCAATATTTTGCCATTGCCATTAAGCAAATCATTGCAGTTGTTAAGTGAATCATGCAGTGATTAAACAAATCTATCTTTCCCCATTAAGATTGCTTGTCAGAGGTCAGCTGAGAAGGTTGCATATGGTGATCACATGATCATGAGATGCCACAACTTTTGTCAGTACATGTTCGTTGCCAAGCAGCTAAATTTTGATCATGTGACTGTGGGAATGCTGACAATGTATGTCACTTCGTTCAGTACCATTGCTAAATAAATGGTTGAAGACTACCTTCAGTAGTTTCAGTAGTTACCTTCAGACAGTTCTATTTCACCTCTTCCTCCTCTAGTTTTATTTTCTCCTTTCCCAAATCCATTGATCATGCTTAGTTCTTATTGGTCTTCTTTTGATTCCTATGTACAACTGTCATTCCATTCCAATGGATATTTAAAAATAACTAGTCAACATGAATTGGGATATGATCTAGAAAACAGACCAAAAATAACTATATATCACACCTTCCAATCTATTTTCCCTTCAGCTACTTTTTAATGCCTTCCTCTTTATTTTATTTATTTTATTTTTTCGACTTATATACCGCCCCATCTCCTAGGACTCGGGGCGGTTTACAGAATTTAAAAACAAATTTACAGAATTTAATGGATATTACAATAAATCAAAATAATCAAAATAATTTCTAACTTAAAATTCGAAATAATCTTAAAATCCCTCCCTGCCTTGTGCCTCCTCTCTCGATTCTGGATCTGTCATCTTAAAAGCTATTCAGCATTTATTGAATAACTAAGCTTGCTGTCAACATGGAAACATGTTTAACTTTTTTTTCACGTTTGTAACTCTAAGATGCTTGCAAATGGTGATATTTTGCCACAGAGCCCCATCACACAATCCTTTAGATGAGGAAGGTCCATCGTCATCCTTTAGATGAGGAAGGACTCGCATATGTGTACATTACAACAAAGGGTGTGTTTGCAAACATTTTGAAAACAAAACTAATCTGGTACGTTCAATGCAATTCACTCAATTATAGCTTTGCTGAAAGAGGGCATGTGAATAATGAAAAGAGATTCTTTAAAATATGAATATTCTAACTCTTCAGACTTGCTTTATAGAAAATTAACATTATTTATTACCACCAAACTTTGATCTCTGAATGCTTATACCTTTAGAAATTAAAAGCAAAATTATGTCTAAACATTTGGAGGTATTTAGGTATATTATTCCACAATACAATTTAAAATAATCATGGGGAACCAACTAATATTTAAATCAACTTTGCAATCAAATTGGAACCTTCAATTTGGATATGAAATTCAATTCAAGAATCAGTTGTATTAAATAAAGTATGTGTATACATAAACAAAGCTGCATCACATCTTTAAAGAAATTCAAAAGTATCTGATTCAATTATTCAATTTAGGAATGAAGTTCAAAATATTCAGATTAAAGTTTGTATAGCCATAAGGTATGGTTTGTAAAGGACCTATACTTTTCCAGGATAAAAAGCATTTTAAGCAAGGGAAATAAAAACTAAGTTGTGACAATAAAAAAACTTCCTGAAAGTTGGGGTGAAGCTTGAGCAAAAATATTTCTCGCCACTAAGGATATATTTGGGTTACATCAAATTTTCTGTTGTAAACCTCGTAAGACTTGTAAGTAAGTCTGTTTGTCATGCCCACTGGTGTTGCTGGAGAAGACTCGGATTCACAAGCCGAGGCTGGCTTGAGCTCTGCCCCTACCCAGACTTCTTCTGCTGTTGGCTTAGATACGGTGGGGTTGGATGAGCCTAGCCAGCGTGAGCTGCAGCACGTGGAG
>JANHFP010007668.1:149727-160399 GCA_032468135.1 Calamaria suluensis | reverse complement strand
TTTGTAATTTTTTTTGTATAACAAATTATCTCATGCTCGCTTTATTGTAACAAAATTAACTACCCTATTTACCCTACTCCAATTCAAAAATTGTAAAACCAAATAAAAATTTTTGTGAAAAAAAAAAAGCCATGCCCACAGAACCAGTAGTAAAAAAATTGGATTTCACCATTGATACACACACACACACACACACACACACATAATACACACATACACACACACAAAGTAGCGGCAATGAATGAAGCATGTTTTTAAAATCCAAATTTTAATAATAAAAAATCTTCTGAAGGACTTTATTTTCATATTTTCCTTTCCTGATAGCAGTAGAACTGTTACCAAAAGCTTGTTTGAAAATGAAAAGAAAAGTATTGTGGGAAATCCATGTCATTTTTAACTGGTTCAAAATTATAAACATTTAATGAATTGATGCATACAAACATTGAAGAAAAATAGAAGTAAAAAAAAGTTAGATGCCTCGAATCGTGGCTTATAGTGGCAAAAGTTCTAAATTCACAGGTGCAAGTAGTGCTGTATTGAAGTCTGCAAACACAAGTCTGAACCTGGTCATTATCTCACCCATAGTCAAACCACACTGTGAAAATATAAATGGAGTTGTCATAATAAACATTTTGGAACTGTTCCCTACGACTGGCCAAATAAAGGAAAGCCACGGATGTTTGGATACATTAACATTAATATGGCTCAGCATATGTGTGTTGCATTTAGGTTCACCGAAACAGTGTGAGCCAAATATTCTTGTGAAAATACTTTTTCCGCCCTCAAAATAGTATAAAAGAAAATTTTTCACAGCTGCCTAAAAGTAGATGGAGCCAAAATGCTCCTTTTTTTCTTTTTTCTTTTTTTGCAATTTTTGGGGAAAATGTCTTAAGCTTAAGACTTTTATACCATACCACCCATCCTTTAACACTCTCACTCTTCTCAAATGGATACTGGTATCCACACCACCACACTCACACATTTTGGATGTACAGCCCTTGTCATGTCATGTAAAACCTAGTGGGTTCTCGGGCTGATTGCACTCTGCTTCTATTACAATAATTGACTGTTAAATAGTTAACTGTGTTATTTTAAAGCATAGATATACAATCAGCTTGCATCTTCTAAAAGCCTAGAATAAGATAATCAGAGGCATTGAAAAATCTCTACCAAACTATATTTTTAACAATGAAAGAAATGTGTAAGTAAGTACATAAGATCATTATTACATATTCAGTAACAATTTTAATTAAATGTTAAAAGAAAAATGAAACTTTATTTGCAATATGGCTCCCGCACATTAAAATTATGCACATCCCAGCTTTAAATTGTATGGTCACCTTTATTATATCCTTATGCTTTTTTTCTTTCTTCCTCAATTGATTGCATGGGGATCCGGGTGAATTGAAGCTTCACATATGAAAATAGAATAATAGATTCTATACAGTGACTCAGATTTGGCTGTGTAATACACTGAAACTAATAAAGGGAAGAAAAAATAAGAGGAGGGAAATGAGATTGTCAGCATTTTCATTGAAAAAATTAAAATTGATGGTGTATTTTGACATTTGCTGAAATGTTCACAAAATGTATTGATTATCTTTGGACATTTTTTCATCCGAAATTATCAATGGTTTGAAAACTTGTATTAGTGTACTATATTTATTTGCTTGTGTATCTATTTAACATATTTCTATATTGCCACAACAAAAACAGTGACTATAAAAAGAGAACACACATATATCATTGATGATGTGTTGCTATTTTGTTTTACATTAATTAGCAATTGAATTCATCTGATGGTTTCTTCCCCAGTTAAATACAGTAGAAGCCCAGAATCACCTAATTCTGTCAGTGCTTGTCACCTGCCAATATACGAAACACCAAGATCTGTGGGTTGGCATTTTAGATGGGTAATATATATGCTTTTTTTAGTTATCCAAGGCAGACTGGCCTAGGAAACAAAAATCATAAAAGCAAATGCTACTTTCATTATAAGCTTATATTAAGAGATTTTTGCAAGTCTGAATGTGTTTCTCATGCTGGCTCTCCCACAATATTTTCATTAGAAATAGAGAGGATCTTGTCTGAGATGCCTTCTCAAGTTATAGTTCTTTAATATGATTGTGTCTTTTGGGGGGCTCCTCTTCAAAGTTATTACAGCTTTAAATAAAATTGCCATACAGGAACTTTGAAAATGTGTTTTTCCCATTGGCACGTTAATATCATGGATTGTATGATTTTACTGCATGCTTATTAGAATTTGATTTTGTAGTATTAATGTTTTTAATTTTTGTAAAAAAAAATATTTGGAACTAGAGCCTAGAAGAATGATGTCTTTAATGACCTCTGACAATGCATCCTGACTTTTACAACACATCTAACTAATGTGATTCATTTATGATAGAGGAAATTGTATGAACCCAGGAATTTGGTTAATTGAGTAATCCACGGTTAACAACAGACAAGTGTACTTGAGTACATCTAGCAAACATTTCTTCCTAAGGTGGCAGAAAGAATAAAAAAGATGAAATGGAAACAGAACAATATGTACCCACTCTGGAAATCAAGTGTACTAAAATGTAATTATATTAAAAAATGTTTCATTTTGGTAGAAAAATGAAAAAAAAGTATTTGAAATTAAGATGAATGCTTGAAAATTTGACATCTGAACTTCAAAACTATTGTCACAAAAACTAAACCCTGTGAATGAAAGCGTTCGAAGTTCCCAAAATAACTTTTCCTGACCTGCAATAAGAAATATTGAAAATACAGTAGTGCATAAAAATCCAAGAATGAGCATGTGTTTATTAATACGTTTTGCACAAACTTTGGATTTATGGATCATTTACTTTGATACCTATAGAAGGAGAAAGACATATGAAAAGCAGAACTTCCTTGCATCAGGAAAGGATAAACTCTTACAGCTCAAAAGATTCCTTTTCAAGACAGCCTTTTTATTCGTAGCATTCTGAACTATGTGTTATAGAAGGTTTAGATTGTGATAAATGACATTTAAAGTTGTGTTTTCGGTTAAGAGACAGCTGAGATTGTCAATCGGAAGGTCAGCAGTTCAGTGGTTTGAGTTCAGAGCCATGTCCCAACTTCTGCCAACCTAGCATTTTCGAAAGCATGTAAAAAATGCAAGTAGAAAAAATAGGGATCACCTTTGGTGGGAAGGTAACAGCGTTCCGTGTGCCGTTGGCATTTAGTCATGCGGTCACATGACCACAGAGACATCTTCAGACAGCACTGGCTCTTCAGCTTTGAAATGGAGATGAGCACCACCCCCTAGAGTTGGAAACGACTATCACATATGTGCAAGGGAAACCTTTAACTTTACGTTATTCTCTATTACTAATGTTGTTAGTTGTGAAGTCATGTCCAACCCATCGCGACCCCATGGATAAAGTTCCTCCAGGCTTTCCTGCCCTCCACCATCCTCTGGAGTCCACTTAAGCTCACGCCTACTCGTGACTACATCCAGTTACCTCATTCTCTGTCGTCCCCTTCTTCTTCAGCCCTTAATCTTTCCTATTATTAGGCTCTTCTCCAGTGAGTCCTTCGTTCTCATTAGGTGGCCAAAGTATTTTAGTTTCATCTTTAGGATCTGGCCTTCTAAAGAACATGGCCTTCTGTATATTACTAAAGTATAGACACTTAGCTTTTCCACGTTAAACGGGATTGAAATTGTTTTGCTGTTTGAGCATCTTGTTTTATTCAGTGCCGTTAAGGTTTCCACAACCTTTCAGACTCCTTTTTGAAACTATTTATTTCTGAAATACTGGCAGTAAGCATAAAGCTGGAAAAAAGTAGAAACCATTCATTCTAATTAGAAGCCTCTGGATCTTCCTCATAATTAGCTCATCATCTGAGGACTGTTAGGTGAATCAGTACTAGTTTTTCATTCTTCAGAGGCAGATCCTCTGAAGTCAGCACTTTTTCTGTATGACCATCTGTAACTAGAAGGTTAAATTATGTGAGGTAAAAAAGGACAAAAGCATCCTCTGTAATGATACCTTACAATGTATAATAAGCAAATTTCTGAGTTGCAGTTCCTCCCTGATTTTCATTTTTTCCACTCTGCATTTTAGTGTGTCCCATTTTGCACCCCAGAGATGTTATTTTTTTATTAAAAAATATTTGTCTGAAAAAAAACATGCAATCTCTGTAATTCTCCTACTTTTAGTAGATCATTTTATTCTTGGTAAGAATCTTGGTAAGAGGTTATGTAGGTTCCATCCTCCAGAAGAACAACTTTCAGAAAACTACATAAGGTAAACCATATGTGGTATGGGAGCTGGGAGTGAGGGGAGAATCCAGCAAAAGAAAAGTTCAAAAGTGGTTCTTAATACCAAAAAAACACAATTCCCCTAGGAGTGTTATTATGGGAAGGAAGGGTCATTGGGTAGCTTGCTCAGAATGTTGCTCATTATTCCATTTCAAGCCTTCCTTTTCCTAGTCAGGAATACTTAGAGACTTCATCATGATGCTGAACATACATAAGCATAAACATTCATGGATGCAGCCCAAAAGGGAGAGAAGAAACATCCCTGCACACAAAACCAACCCTTTATTATACAGAAGAAAATCAACATTTGTATGACTATTGCTAGTAAAGGGATTGGAACAATTTCCAAAAGCCATGCTCTATATCTTTTCGGTAACTTGTTAGAGTTCAATTATTTTTCCTAATTTTCACCTATGAAAATAATTTTATGTAACATAATCAGACGTGTTTTTATTTGTGTATTCAAGTACCAATGTAACACACAGGTTTATCACCATTTGTTTCTTTCAATTTGGAGAACTGTATCACAAAATGACGAAGTGCATAACGTAATATTGGCAGTATGTGTGTTTTATGATCCTTTGTGTTAATTCTATTATAATTCAAGTGATTAAGCTAAATAAAAACATTTTTATTCATGCTGTCTTTTGTTCCACCTATATATTTATTTTACCTTTTTATTTTATTTCTATGCCTTATGTTTTATAAAATTAATCAATAACCAAAATAAAATACTTTGGCATGCAGATTCTTAAATTTTATGCAAACTGAAATCACATTATTGATGATGTATATTATTTTTCCTGATAACATAATTGTGAGGAATGCACAAATAATGAACAATAGTACCATGTTTCCCCCCCAAATATGACCCACTTTGAAAAGAAGCCCATTCATGTTTTTGAACACATGATCAAATTAAGTCCCACCAACAAAATTAGCCCTAATTAAGATCTCACCCGCCTCAGGGTGCAAGGGATGGGGTGAAGTACACAGGTAAAAAATAAGCTAGGGTGGGGATGGGAATGCTGGAGCTGCCCTACTTACCACACCCCGACACCTGCCTCGTCTTCTGCAGCCGCTTGCTGCCACTTGCACACATTGCCCTGATGTTAATTTCGCCTTTAGATGCCTGCTGGAAGGCATCTGCAGCTGATAACAGAGCTCTGGATCGATACAGTGCTCAGTTATTAGTGCAAATGTCTTCCAGCAGGAATCTTAAGGTGAAACAGAGACTGGGATGATGTGTGTGAGTGACGGCAAGCAGCCACAGAAAAAGTGGGCCAGTAGCAGGCTCCTGCTGGGCGGGACTCTCAGTGCCACTTCCACGAGGTGAGTAAATAATCAGAACCCTCCAAAAAGACGGCCTAGCTGTTTTTTCAGGGGTCAAAAGAAAATAAGACCCAGCCTTCTTTTTGGAGAAACACAGTATTATATTATGCACTATCTCTTCTGGTGCGTTCATTTTGGAAATTCCGGAGCTCTCTAGGGAGCTACCTATATTCTTGTAGGGAATACAAATATAGTGAAGAAGATATTCCTTAATACTGTTTAATAGATAAAAATCTACAATTGTGAGAGCCTTAATACTACTTTCAGAGGATGCAGGCTTTCATCAGCTACGTTTAAAAGTGCTTGTTTAAAAGCCAAGAGCAATAACCTACATTTGGGTAGCTCCCTATACCTGAGTGGAGACTTTGCGAGAGGTCTGTCAGATGCTTGCAGCTTTTCTCTAGCTGAGCTCAAAGAATTTGGGCTGAAAAAGCCTTTAATTCTGTGTAGCTAGTTCCTGGGCCTTTTCCTTCAGTTGTGATTTATAGCATCACTTAGCCATCTTTGTCTGATATATAAAGCCATTGCTGGTATATCCGCATAGTAACAGCTGGATGACAGTGTAGAATGCTATAAATCACATGAGATCAAAATGGTGAAAGACTCTTCACTAGTCAATTTCTGTGTTGGACCTTCTATATCTGTTGACCCTTAGACTCTGGAAATTATTTCTGGCATCTCAGCATATTGCTGCATCTCAGGCTGTCTTTGTACTAGAATTCTCACCCTGTTGCTGCCTGTGTTGATTCAACTTCTATTTTCTAAACAACTAGCAAGTACTATACTTGGAGTGGTTTTGGCTATGTCAATACAGTTCTGTCTAAACAAAAGTTCTATAGGCTCCAGTGGGAACCTGTAGGGATATCAGAAGAAGGTGAATAGAAAGGGCAGATTATGTTGAGTGTGAAAGAAAGATTGTCATATAAATAGGTGACTTTAGTGTTATAATTAACTTCTTTAGAACTGGGTGAACAAAAGCATCTCCATGGCGGCTGTAATCACATGAAATAATTCAAGCACTAATGTGGTCAATGGAGCTTTGCAAAGCACTGCGCTCTCTGAAAATGATCCTCATTTTACCTAAATCAACATAATCAAGCTATATATACTTTAAAAAAAACACTTTTATATCATTAAAATAACATTTTTTAAAAAAATGTTGACCTAAGATTTTATTTATACAGGAAGAAAAAGGGAATGCAATGGACAACAAGAACAATTTAAAGGAAGTCTGTAAAGAGAATTAAGAGTTCCATAAATTGGTTATTCATAAGCAAGAAATCAGGGTCTTTCAAGTGTATCTGCTGCTAGGCGGCTATCTGGTATGTCTGTGCAAGAGGGTAATCAAAAAGGTCACGATGGCAGCTGCAGCTTTGCAAAAGCTTCCCCACTTTTAAAGTGTACACTGCAGTGCTCATTTAAAAGGGGCAGGGCAGTTGCATACACCTTCTTCCCCACTTTGGATTGTCAGACTCTTCTGGCTGAAATGCAGTTACAAATCCCCTTCAGAGGATAGTGTCCGAATCTCCCTATTTCAAGAGGACAGATAATGAACCCCACTTGCTCATCTCACTTCTTTATTTACATTGGCTTCTACAGGTAGTTGGTTAAGAAAAGCCTCGATTTCTGTGCAATGCACGGGTGGGTTCCACTTATCTTTACTACCAGTTCTCTTTGCATGTGCTTTCCGCATGCGTGATCACTTCACTTGCACGCACACCAAACATGTGTTCCGCACATGCTCTATGCATGCACATTACATTTTAAAACAGCTTAGGCCCAGCAATCCACTCTGTGGCGCCTATCAGCTGGGCTAAAAAATGTCAAAATAAAGGTAAAAACAGAGCACAGGCAGGTGTGAGGTGTGTTCATACAGAACCAGTTTGCTTACGCAATACCATCATCACTACCAGATCACCCGAATGGGGAGCAACCCACTACAGATTCAATGTCCCCTCAAAGATTGACACAGTGAAACCTCCTGCTTCAGAGGAACAATTCATGCATTAGGATGGCATAGATTATAACTATTCAAATTTGGGTAGAGTGTCCAAACAACGTGTGTTCATTTGAGACAATATAGGCACTTTTGAAATTATGTATGATGTACTTTACATAGATTATCTTAAGAGTCTTGACCAACCACAAATTAGCATCTCTGGGACATGATGTCAGTTAGTCCAGTTTTTAGAAGATGAACTAATGGAAATACTCCTTGACATGGCTTCTGTTGCTCAGAATGTTTCTTACCTTAGAACAGAGGTTTTCAAACTTGGCAGCTTTAAGACTTGTGGACTTCAGCTCCCAAATTTTTCACAGAATTCTTCAGCCAGCATGCCTTAGAATGTTCCTTCTTAACTCCTTGGGTTATTTCTGCCTTTTTTTCTGCACAAATGGGAACATTTCCAATTGAGCCATAAGATTGGTTATCAATTTTGTTGTTACAAAAATGCCTACTGCGTTCACTTTTAAAATAAAATAGTACTAAAGGTTGATGTTTTGCTTTGCTATTTATTTATTTTTTAATTAAAAGAGCATTTAAAAATAATAGTAAACTCCAGTGGAGTGGTGAACCTGAATTGGTTCTGCGTCAGATAATGGGCATCCAGAAGAATATTAGTTTATTGTCTAGCTCAGCCTAAATGAACATCCAGTGCAACACAAGAAAGCCTTTATAGTAACAGACTTAGATGTATAATGAACTGTGCTTAGAGCTATATACAAAGTATATAATGAAAGAAATATAAGTGCCTGTGGAGATTCTCAGTTGTTCAGGTCATGGTTATCCCGAATATGATTTTTCAAAAGGCAACTGGCTTTTTATCATTCAATTCTGTGTCCAAACGGCTATTTACTCTGGTAAGGGTTTGGGAATTGACAATTGGACTTCCTTGAAGACATTGAAGACATTTTGCTTCTCATCCAGGAACCTTCTTCAGAACTGAAGAAGCTTCTTGGATGAGAAGTGAAACCTCTTTAAGAGAAAACAAAGTCCGGTTGCCTTTTGAAAAAAGCACTATGGGAAAATATACTATTGTTGTTAGTTGCGAAGTCATGTCTGACCCATTGTGACCCCATGGACAAATTTCCTTCAGGTCTTCCTGTCCTCTACCATCCATGGAGACCATTTAGCTCATGCCTACTGCTTCAGTGATTCCATCCAGCCACCTCATTCTCTGCTGTCCCTTCCTTCATTTTCTTCAATCTTTCCTAGCATTAGGCTCTTCTCCAGTGACTCCTTCATTCTCATTAGGTGTCCAAAGTATCTGAGTTTCATCTTCAGGATCTGGCCTTCTAAAGAGCAGTCAGGGTTGATCTCCTCTAGGATATACTCTAATATACTATAAGTACCATTAATTATAGCAGATATGAATTAACCAAAATACATTGCAAAGAAGCAGCTAAAGGTATGACTGATATACATGCTCCATTTTTCTGGAATATTGCATTTATCGTATAGGCAAGGGAAGGAAAAAGGGAAGGAAAAACAAAGGAAAGATGGGGAAAATTCTGTAACTTGCAGTGTGTAATTATATATAATTATTTCAGGTTAATTCCTAAAATAGGGATAAGCCAACTAGTGCCCTGCCAGTATTTTTGCATAACTGTTACAATCCCTTGCCACTAGCCATGTTGGACTGAATTTTTCAGAGCTGAAGTACACATAACTGAAGCACATTAACCTTCTTACCATTCTTACATATACTTTACTGGTGAGCAAACTTAGTTTGTAAGATTTACTTCTAGACAAATAGGCACTGAATATAATTACCCAGCTGTTAAAGCCCAAGTATTTGAAACACATGACTCAGGAACAGAAAAGGTCATTCCTGCAAGTAGACTATTAGATTAATACTTCATGGTTAGTTATTTTATTTCTTACAAATTATTGAAAGATTAACAACCATACTTAAGTGCAATATTTCACATTTGCAAGAATGCATTAAGTACAGCCAATTAAATTTGCTTAATCAAGCTGAACAATGCTGGATGCTGTTACTCACCAGAAAGTAAGCGCTATAAAAAATTACTCACGGTGCTTCATGGTTATGTGAATGATTCATACATATTTATCAGAAATGTGTTTAGTCTTTAGTAATACTGACTTTATTATTCTTTATAAGATACTATTGTTAGCGTAAAAAGGAACAGCTAAAAACTATGGCTACCTCTTATTCTGAATGACCAGTTAGGAAGATTGTGAAAATGTGAGAATTGAAGGATGGTTGTATAGCAAAGAATGGATTTAGGATATATAATTAAGAATGCAAACCAGCCAGAGTCTTATAGTTTTCAGTATCATTGATTTCAACAAGTTCTAAGCAACTGCTGAACTGTTTCTAAGAAAAACCAATGGGATCAAGCAAGTTCAATTATTTTTCTTAAATATAAGCAATTTTAAAGCCATACATAAATCAGACACAAAGCTTACCTACTATATGTGGATATGTCATATATAAAAAATAGGTTGAGGAATGCTTAGCTTGCTATCTTCAAAATGCTGATTACCAGGTATCCTCCTTGAAGTTTAATAGACTTCTTTTAAGAGAGGACTCTGAAGGGCATTTGCCAGTATACCCGTATGTTAGAACTAAGCACTGGACAAGTTATTTATATCTCAAGAGATATCTGAACTGGAAGTTGTATCCTGTACCTCAGAATACCATAGTCCTTGCTGGGTAGTTGGAGCCCAGCAAACTTAAAACAGTGCTCATCTGAAACAGATAGAAAGCTCAGACATATACCTGCCCAGAAACCAATACCATATACAGGTAGTCTTTGACTTACAACAGTTCTGTCAGCTTTGGAAACCATTTTAGATCTGAAGTTTCAAGCTGCCACTTTCTGGCTGTGGGGAAGTAGGAAGGGGGATGTAATAGATAGTTGTAGAGATAACATATGTTCAGCATCGGTCAAGGCCACATGTTAGAGCAACTGGTGTAGGTGTAGTTTGAGGAGTTTCTCTCAAGGGCATTGGAGAATGTGATCGATTGGTGGGTGGGATATGGAATTTTGGTGAATTGACTACTCGATGAGAAAGCGGGAAAT
>JANHFP010007668.1:36513-48801 GCA_032468135.1 Calamaria suluensis | reverse complement strand
AATTAAAACACAAATTAAATCAATCAATTTTTGGCTATTAAAATTTTTAAAAATGTATTTAAAATTATCAAAAAAATAATATAAAATACCCATTAAAAAACGTCATTTTATTTTATTTTATTTTATTTTATTTATAATATAATTTTATATAATATAATTTATATAATTTATATAATGGAATTTATATAATGGAATTAATAATGTATGAATATGTGCAGTGCTCATGGACATATGTTTGGACTGATTTACCTATTTATAAAGTAAGTCAGTAACTTTATATAGAATTTATTCCTTAGAAGCTAAACAAAAAAAACATCTAGTATAAGGCAGTAGATACTGTCCAGTCACGTGATGCTTAGACGACAGAAAAACACATTTTAAAACAAATAATTGGTATCAGAAAGAGATTTGGATGCCTCCCAATATTTGTTTTGACCCACCTATATCTCACTTTAACCTCATTCCCTATAATTCATCTTACAGTTTTGAACAGGAAAAATGTTTCTACAAAAATATCAATCAAAATCATCTGATATGTTCACAGATGAACAGAATTCTGTGCTGATATAAATATGAATAGGTGTATTTAAAATATATGTATTTTATCGGTATGTATATGTATAATGCTAGATTATTCTTATCTCTGAATTCTTATCTCTTGTAAAACAGTGTGTGTACATTTTCAATCATTTTTGTTCAGATTTTCTTCCTTGAGTTCTATACATTAATATCATACAACTAATGCACAGTCTTCCTTTTTGACTCTTTTCTTTTTTCTAGCTAATGTATTCTTCACTGTCATGTGGATAGCTGACCTGTACAATTAGAAGTGTAAAAAGGTTATCATAATGAAGGTTACTACAGTGTATTAAGAACACTGCTCATTGTTTTCTCTTTGTAAAAATACATTCTGCTATATGTGAATCCATGCCTTTCATGTATGCAAGTGAACAGTATAAACATGTTCTGGACAAAAAAACAAGCAACTAATATATTCCAGTAAAATTATTAACTCAACAACAAAATTTCTTGTATACCCAAAATGTATTAGTTATCCTAATGATGCCAGCTACCATCCTGTCATCAGTTTCCTCATTTCTATTGCACTTTGAATTCAGTACAAGATTTATTTATGCTGACCTCTCTGCAGATATTAAATATTTTCATCATGGTTGGTATGGTCTACATGCTTGTAAAGCTGAGTAATGATTATGCTACAATTGCTATATCTAGAAAGTGAATGACAGAAAATCATTACATTTTTAAAACAAGCTGAAGGTCATCTTTGAAATAGGGAAAACAAGAAATTGAAGTAAAGAAGTAAATTTGTGATTATCTGTTTTCTTTAAACAGGTTTATATATATCATTTATATCAACCGAGCATCCTTTTGGATTCTACCTTATTTTATTAAAAGAATGAGTTGAGTTTAATCACATCTATAAATAAAAGCATACATTATTTAAAATATATGGGAAATAAGCAATTACCTTGTTAGATTTATTCTTCATAATTCACTTTCTCCATAGGTTTATGAGACATCATGGTCAAAAGCAGCAATCTCTTCAGTAGGTAAGCAAGATGGAACACCTATAACATGTTAAGCCATGATGTGGCTTTTTTGAGGGTAGGGAATAACCTGATACCATGTGTGAATCTATCCAAAATTGTTTTATGATGGTACACGTGTAAGCCTTACTGGACCTTGCATAAGGTTTTGTGGGCTATGGTACAAATTAGAAAAGTTATCCAGAATAAGATTTCAAACATTTTGTTTTAAATATACCTGTTATGGCCTTTTCTGAAGGCCTCTATAACCGATAAGAGAGCTCCAGATAAATCCTGAACTCTGTTATTGGCTACAGAGGCCTTCAGAAAAGCCTTAATGGCTGCAGAAGAAATGGGCCAAGGTGTGGGAGGCCTGGCCCCATATTTCATTATAATGATTTACTTTAATCATCACTTTTTAAAATGTAATTTCTGTTGTTAATTTATTATTTGTTGCCCTACTCCAGATTTCATTATACCACTCATTTCTTTAAATATTCCAATTTCGTCCCCAATATATAGCCATCACTAATCTAGGTGTCATTATCAAATTTACACTCAACTCCTCTTTTGTTTCATTTATATCCTGTTTTCCCACCAGCAACAGTCATGCAATCCTCGGTGACATATCTAAATTTAGATTAAAAAGTGCTCTAATTTCCTTAAACACTATATCACACATTTTTTGTGCACAGTCACAATCCCATCACATATGCTTAAATGTTTCAATATCTTTCTTGCACCTCCAACAAATATTGGTATTTTTAACATATATATGATTTGATTGACGTGGAGTTATGTACCACCTCCATATCACTTTATAACCATTTTCTTTAACTTTAACTGGCATATTCTTATATACTCTTCTATTCAAAATACTTTCCAATCATAATCATTTATTTCTCCTAAATCTGATTCCCAAATTAATTGTAAAGCTTTTGCCTGATCTAATTCAGTTAATATTCTATATATTTTCCCAAATTCTTCCTTTACCTATCTATTCTTCATTCATATGTTTTATGAACTGATGTTGTAAGTTAGTTCCTTAGATATCATCACAAAAGTTTGCTTTCCTAGCAGTTATTTTGCTGCCAATTTCTACATGTACCTTTGATCTGTAATTTCTCACGTACTTTTAGTTAATATTAGCTATTCTTTTAAAATTGGTAAAAGCTAATCAAATATTAATGAATGAAGAAGAGCAACAGCAATAATAAAAGGCTCAGGTTAGATTAATGTCAGAACCTAAATTATTCTTGACATTTTAGAAATATTATTATTTCCCTTCTGCCATAACATGCTGTAATTATTCACAAGCCCTATAGTTTTATAGTCTGATCTATGTTAGGATATTATACAATTTTTAAATAATACAAAAAATAAGAATCATTCTGGAAACTATGTTTTTTTGTAGAGTACACATGTTATGTACAATTATTTAAAGTCTATGCCTAACAACTGGTTGCTACATGTATAGAAAAGTGACTTCAAAATATTGAGAAGTAGACTGTTCAATTTGTTTGGAAGTATGATAGGTAGGATGTTTGTGGATTTGATAATAATTCTTTTTTTCTGTTTCAAGAAGGAGATGCTTTGGAGTATGAAGTTTGTTTTAATTTATGTTGACACACAACACTGCACATACTATTGACACCAAATATATGGTAGGTCTAGTGAGAAGCCATTCTGGAGAAGTGAAGGTCTCAGATAAAGCAAAAAGTTCAAGCATTGGTTAGAACAGTAGGTAGGAAATTCATCACTGAGATTTCATCTTAGTTTTAATGTTTCAGTGTACCTAAAAAAGAGGGACAGAATTTCAGTATTGAAATTTAAAACTTAGGTCCCTAAACAGTGTGATTTGGGAGCCCTGTATTCTTGGGGTTATATTTTTTGCAATCTACAAATATTGCTATTAGTTTTTTATTATTATTTTTGAGTACTATATCTAGGCTATATAACTTCCGTAAGTTTACACATGCAATCCATTTAAACTGTTTTCTAATTGCTCAGGAAAGTAATACTATTTCTTAATATTAACGTACAGCTATGTAAAGTTTTCTGTAACTATAACTTTGCTTTTTGCAACCATAAAATTGCAAACTTCTGTGTTTTTTGTAAACTTGTTATTTATGCAGATTTCCTTTCACCTGTCATCATTTTGGGTAATAAGCTATTTTGTCAAAAATTACAACAGGAGCAGAGTTAATTGTCTTGGATCTTTTCCTAATATATGTCATTGGCTATGCCCTTATTTTCTTTTAGTATTGTTTAGCTAGAGCAACAGACTAAATAGTGTCAGCCCCCCCAAAATTATATATTATTCTCTGTTGTGTGTGCTGGCATATTTTTGTGTAGTTATTTAATTATGGAAAAATTATATCAACATATCAAAGCATGCCAATAAATTAACAATTTGCAGCATCTGTGTAAAAAGAAAATAAGCAAGCTTTCTGTGATTAAAATGCGACCACTGGCTTGTTTGGAAATGAGGTTTATCTATCTCACAACATGAATTCATTTGGCCAAGCAAAGCCTCATTTTAGGATTCTGGTGTAAGCACAAGCATTGCAAACTTTTAGAATTACACTTACTTTCATGCATGCTGCTTAACATTTTTAACTACTAAGAAAGCATACCTTCAACATTTTATGTTTGTGTGGTTATGCATTTGTACATATTAGGTAACACTCTGGGTAGTTTACAGAAATAATATATGAACCAATAAGCAAATCTTAACCTGAACAAATTAAAACTGCCTAAATTGAATTACAACAATTAAAAATTGGATGAAATAGAAATAGATCAAATCTCAGTAGGCATCCCAAAGACATTAAGACATTGTCTGAAGACCTTACAAAATGATGACAGATTAAAGTCCCCATGAACTCTAAACAATAAATTGTTCATTAACCTGGAGATTCTATTTATTTAAAATATTGATATGCTGACCTACCTGAAACTAAACTTTGTGTTGCTCACCACCAAAAGCTAAATATTATATACAAACCATAAACAAAAATATATATGTGGTATTAGAACCAAAGTTAGGCGGAGCAGCCCACAACATTCTCCTCCTACAGAGAGACAGAGACAGAGAGACAGAGAAAGAGAGAATTACTAAAGATGCAATGTTAGACAGCACATGAATAGTTCAAAAATAAGAAATGCACTGTGAGAAATGCACTTTAATTAAATTATATATCCCGAGCAGCAACTTATTGGAATATACACTAATGAATTGGATTTATTTAAATATATTTATAGTCATTGTAGCTTAAGCTCATTGTTTTCAGAATCTTTTAAAGTAACTGTTAAAGGAAAAGAACAAAGTTTTGGAACAATAAAACCTACAAAAATTATACAGATGGCTTTTAAAGTTAAAGTGTTCCCTCACCACATCCTTTAATGCATAGCCTATGTCAGTGATAGCTAACCTTTTCTGGACCAAGTGCCCAAAGTGTGCCTGAACCCCCCAAATGCAAATGTGCACATGGTACTGGCCCCACACCTGTCCTCCATGTATGCTTAGCCCCTGTTGCACCTGCTCCCCACACATGTGTCTGTACCCGCATGTGCCCCCGGTCCCCATGCATGCATAGCAGGAACCCGAAGACCAGCTGGCTGCACAACACAGCTGAACTGGGACAATAGCTTGCATGCCATCAGAGGGCGCTGTGTTCCACCTCTGGCACGCATGCCAGAGGTTCACCATCAGGGGCCTATGTATCTTATAATGAAACTAAAGAACAAACTGCATTCCAGGTTAACTTAAAAAGGAATTCTATATGTTATTCCTAAGCAAAGATTTTTTTTCTTTAAATGTAGAACAGGTAGCAAGATTAACATTCTGTAAAATTAAATAGGGTTTGAAAAGAATATCAAAAGCAACGAGCACATTACATAGATAAGCAATAGCATATACAAATTGTTTACATCTTATTTTGTGCTGGTTTTGTTGGCAGTTTCCTTTCAGCATGAGACAAACACAAGATGATTTGACAGCAGTTTCTCAAGGCAGTTACTTACATGAATATAAGACCTGAAACACTTTCCTTTCATAAGATGGTAGTAACCACTTCAGGGAGTCCATTTTCACTGTCAAAAACTGTACTAGGATATGTGCCTTAGGGTGCAATGTCTAGACTGAAAAATTAGTTCCAATGAGAGGTATTTGACAAGCTACTTTTTTATTAATTAACATTCTTATAAGTACAGTAAATGTATTGTTGTGTTAGTGTTATGTTCTGCCTGCCTTTATAGAATCTATTACACTGTGCAAAAACAGATTTTGATAAAACAAAGGCAAACAGCCAGATTGCCACATTCTTTGTATCCTCAACATAATAATCAAGCAAGCAATATTTGCCAATGTGCCATGTCCATAAAGAATGGTTGGTTTATTTTAAAGCCCTATGCATATTTTTGTACTTCTTCATAACTTAGAGTTTCAACAGATCTGCTTATTCTTAAGAGAATTCTGGAAAGTATGAACCATATGTGTTTTTATCATTTTAAAATTTTATATTACTATTGTTATGTTATATTATGATCACTGATATTCTTAGTTTTAGTTGGATGCTAGCCATAAAGTCTCTGAAGCTAAGAAGTAATCAAAGATTACTTATTACTTACATTAGCTATATTAATAAATAAGTAATATAAAGATCAGAGTCAAATAAAAGTTTCATGTCAGTATGAAACTTATTATTAACTAATAACTTATTATTACCCTGACTAGGAGTAATAGATAGTGCACAGCACATTTTGATGTTCTAAAAGTTCCTAATCTTTTTGAATGGGGTTAGAGAAAGCTGTTTTCTTGTCAATGTCTAAGACTTCAAAGGAAAGGTCTGTGTCATTACTAAGTGTCTTCTGGGAATTAGTATTTTTGTTTATATATGTCTTATTTCTAAAAGTATGAATATTACTGTCTGTTGTTGACGTGCTAAATAAATTGTTGTTTTAATATTTCCATTTTTAAATAATTTTAATTGTCAATTTTTTTGAGTCTATTGTATGGAAGATAGGCAACATATAAGGGTTTAAAGCAAGCAATAGATGTACAGTATGCAGATATAGGTCTCATTAAGGTTCTGTGTAATTCACTTCCATGTAAATGCTCATTGGATTTCAGGCTTCCAATACCTTTGATAATGATAACTACCATGATCATAGGGAAGAGATAGGTACTATCACAAACAAATAAACAAACAAATCCCCTGATACTGATTCAGAATCTGATATAAGAGTCCTTGCCCCAGTGGTGGTTCTATCCTGTTTGGGTGAACTGGTAATGGCAGCTGTTGGAGCCTCTGCCCACCTGCCCAGATGTAATCATATCCCATTTATCCACATTTTTGACGATCTGCTCATGCAGTGAATTCCCTGCACATGCATGGAGGTGGAATGTGCAAGCAAAGCCAGCTTGCATGCACACTCACATTTGTGAACCGGTAGCGAAGATAAGTGAATACCACCCCTGCCTTGCACCATCAAAGATGACAGCAGCCAGACCATAGAGCAACTCAAAGAAGTAGTGAAGGATCAGAAGATAAAGAGAGATCCGGCCCACAGAATCTCCAAGGGTTGGACACAACTAAATGGATAACATGATCACTGGAAGAGTCGTTGATGACTTTAATGAAGAACAGCATAGAAAAGCCATATCTGAACATTGCTGTATCTGAAAATTAAGGAAATGCTTCAAATCTGTTACCATAACTCATCCTTCCATTAATCTGCCAAATACAATATTCTTGCTTCAGCGCTGGAAACAATATATTTATGGATTTGAACAGGATTTCTTTAAAAATCCCCAGGGAAACTAGATATTAACAGGATTTAGTAGGCTGGAATAATGAATGCACAACAAGAAGCATCCTATCCAATCTATGAAAGGAAGAAAAGGGAATAAGTATGTCGTGCTTATTTTTTTCACTGCATTTTTCTCCTGTGAGTATCTCCAGTCTATCCCGGATATTTGAAATCTGTTTGTTTAAATCACCATCGACCCAACTCACACGAGCAATATTAAAACATGGGAAATCTGAAATAATTTTACTACAGATACTTCTGAGAGACAATGGGTGTTTCATTTCCAGAATATCTATAGCAGATTAGAAACACATAGGAATGAAGCCGGACTAAGCATTGATCTTTTCCATAGGAAGGATCTTTTCTATAATTTATGAGATTTTTGGAATTTTTAGTTCTTTTAAAAGCAAAAAGGCCCATATAGTTTATTAGATAAATTGATCATTTGCCAGAAGTTTCGTTTTCTTTCCTTTTTTAAATAATATTACTAAAGTTTTTAATAAACATAGTAAAAATTAATGCAAACTAACCTAAAAGAAGTAGTATATGGCATGTCTAACATAATGATTTTTAACATCTACATTAAATTTGACTCTTCATGCGACATACATTAGTGTCTCCACATCTCAGGTCATGTCTTACAACATCCCCTCTTTCATCCAAACTAAACAGCAAGCTGCAAAATTACAATTTTAAATTCGGTGAAATTATTCTTTTTATTTTTCATTCTGTAACACCTTATATTTAAGTTGCACTTTTTTTCTCCTTGCCATAGAAATGTAGATATATCTTTTTGCAAGTGCTTCAATGATGCATCAGATGTCAGAGCAGGTATTGTCTGAAACAAGAGGTAGAACATTCTAGGTAGGACATTCATTTTTATTATAGAAATTCTTCCCAGCAATGACAATTGTAGTCCTTCCCATTTTAACATGTGTTTTCATTCCATGTCTCAACACAGTTATTTTAAAATAACATACAATTCATATTTGTCATAGGGCTATCCAGACATTTTACTTTCTTCTCAATTTTAAAACCAATTTTCTTCATCAGTCCTATTTGAGATTCTATTTTCATGTGTATCAAAAGCTGATACATCCGAATCGCTTCCCCCCTTTTCACATCTGTCGCATACATGTAACCATCTTCACCTTTTTATCTCCCATACAAATGTCCAGAGTACCATAGAAACTGGAGTTAATGTTAAATATAGTCTCACTTGCATTACTAAAGTCTCTTGGAGTTGGTTCAAAACTGCAGCCCAATGCTTTATTTGAAATGCAGTTCACTACTTTATAAAAGAAAGGTTTCATTCCTCTTGCTGGATACTTTCCTCCTTGGCCTCATATAATTACTTTGTATAATACTCTTGGAGCTTTGCTGCTAGGATTTTGGATTAATGTATTAGCCAAATTGAAAGAAAATGGGGAATGATCACTATGTATGAAGAACCTATTCTTGATAAGAAAAATGAATTGATACTGATTTTCCACAAATATAAATTGTCAGTCAGAATTATTATGCATCCTGTTATGAGCCACTGAGATTACAGAAATTTGTGTTATTTTTTTTCCGTCAGCCGCCATACATTTCTTTTAACTGACTGCTTGAAATTACAAAATTTGCAGATTGGTTTCATTCTTTGCACCTGTCTTTAATCATAGTGACATTGGTAAAATGCTCTCTCCTGGAGGATGTTTCACAGCATAACATTTCAAAGGTCATTAATGATTCATTGGGGTTTTCTTTTTTGCTTCTGGCATGCAGTGATTTCACAGACGCAACTATTTGCTGTGGAAAATATATCATGGCTTTAGAGCCACTGACTGTGGTTGAAAGAAATGCCTTCATTTTTTGCTGCTGCTTCTCTATATTTATTGGTAAAATATTGAAGTACAAAGAAAATAGGTGGGGGACTGAAATAAAAATAAAATGAAAAAGCAAGGGAATAGAAAAAACCCTGCTAAATTTCAATTAAGAAAACATAATGAAAGACAAAAAGTAAATGTTATAGTCTTCTCTTCCATTTCTTTCTCCAACCATGGACCACAGTTTAGATATTTGAACTTTGCATCAAACATTAGTAATGGTTATCCCTAAAAACCAATGTTCAGATGAATTTATTTTATTCATTTATGACTATTTCTTTAAAATGATAGCAATAGCACTTATATATTGCTTTACAGCCCTCTCTACAGAGTCAGCATATTTCCCCCAACAATTTGGGTCTTCATTTTACCCACCCCAGAAGGATGGAAGGCTGAGTCCACCTTGAGGCTGGTAAGTTTTGAACTGCCAAATTCCAGACAGTCGGCAGTCAGCAGAAGTACTCCATTACTGCACTCTAACCACTGTGCCACTATCCTTTCTAGTTATGGTGTTTCCAACATTTCTGTTATATGTTGATCTATCTTGAAATTGTAAAGAGTTATATGGTACCTATCTATCTATAGCTACCTATATAGCTATTTTATCTTAAACTAGTTTGGAATAAATTGTTTTTATTTTTTTTCCCCATAGGTCTTTTCTTTGGTCTATCAGAATGACTGCTCACAAATTTTGCATCCATTTTATCATATAGTTTTCAGGTTTATACCTACATTCTAGTAAATGAACTTGGTTGTGTATAAGCATTTCAAATTCTGTTGCCCTACTGAAAGTCCTTCCTTATTTTCTGATTTTTTTCAAGTTTATTTCTAAATACATTAACAATATCAATTCCTTCATTAATAGATTAAAAGAACAGATAGACAGTCAAAAAATATCATTGAAAATGATAGTTACATGCTGAATTCCATTGTTTCTCTTTCTGATACCTCTTGATAATATTGATTGAAGGAGATGGAGGAGATAACAATCCATTTGGTATCCATCAGAATGACTGCTTTCAAATTTTGTATCCATTTTATCATAATTTTTTTTATGTTACCGTATCAAATTCGGTAAACAACAGTGTATCTGTTGTATCTACTAATAGTTATTGTTATACTCTCCTTTGTTTCTTTGGTAGCCCCATAATTATGTTAATCACATAACTTTCATATTTCAGACAGAATAAGACTGGCATTCTATTACATTTTTTTACCCTGTCATGAATATTCTGTTAAAATAACATGCTATTGTTGGACAGGAATGAAGCAGCTGAGATGCAGAGCTACATCTAAATGACGTGAGTTAACTCTTTTCCCTCCTTTAAATATTTTCTTTGGTCCTTGTTCTGCGGAAACAATCACACTTATCTTTGTAGATGAGAAGCAGTTGAGATCGCCTTTTTATGAGATTGTAATCTTCCATATTTTTAAGAAAGCTAATAAAACCTGGAGCAGCTATTTTGGGAAAAATAATAATTAATTAATTGAATATTACTGGCATTTTGTGACCCATGTCTTATCTGTTTTAAATGAAACCTCTATTTTTACTTGATTGATTGATTGATTTGCAATCAATGAGGGCTGATTTTAGTGACCACATACTTAGCTTTTCCCATGACAATCTGTCCCTGATCTGATCCTTCAAGCCTTCCAACAGTGCACCCATTCTCACTGATAAAATTGAATTTATCACCTTGATGCAGGTTTCCTCTTTTCTTCTACTTTTGCTGGTATTAAAGCCTTCTTCAAAGAACTGGAAATAACTCTCACTAAATCAATTATGACCGACTAAAATGTGCACTGGTTATCTAGCTGAGCTTTGAAATATGGAATATTAATATTCTACTTCATTAATGTTATATCAAGAAACACTTATCTTCTATCTTCTTTAATGTATTAAAATATGTGCATATGTACACTGACCATTGAGAAAAGCTATAAGTGCCATTCTCTTCTACTTTTGGATCTAGATTTCTTATAAATATTCTGAAATAGGCAAACTGTACCCTCCAATTATTTTAGAACTTAATACCATTGATGGTGATCAGAAGTAAGTTCTTAGATGGGATGAACTCTGTGATTTTCACTTATACTTTAATGTTTCTCTTAATTTCCTAATAATTCTATTCTTTATCCTGGCCAGGGAGCAAACTGTACTACCCAGAATTACTTTTTGCTTCTCTCCCAATTATTAATTGGATTCCCTCTTAAACTCAAACTTCCTACCAAGAGCAATTTTGACTTGTTAATTCCTACGAACTACTAAAGAAGAATGTAGCAAACATCTGGAAGGCCCTATCTTTGTTCTACTGTTCTGTATGTTTATACCTTCCTTTTCTTCTTGTTGCTTGAAATATGGGATAAAACGTTACTATTATTCACTCTCGAGTCTGCTGACAATTCCTGTTTATTTCAGCATCCCTTCCATCTTTCAAAACACTGACATTTCAACATTTGTCTTTCACACTGCAGCTTCCAAGTCATCTGCTACAATTTTTTAACATGAAGATGGAAAATTGCATATTTCTTTTGCAAGAGGTTTCATTTCTAATGACACATTAACTGTGCCTACAAATGAATATGGGTTTTTTTTCCCCATCTTGTAAAGTAATGAACGAAAGGCTTGCATAGCACTGAAAAAACAATTCATTTTGTAATGGAAACAAGCAGTTGTGTCTCCTCGGTAAACTGAGATGATAGAAAAATTCAACCCCTTCTTTCTTTGAATTCCTGCTGGGAAGCAAGCTGCAGGATAGTAACTGTCTGTTATAATAAAGGACAGAGAATTGCACGTGAATGATAGATGATGCTAAAGTTGCAATGTTATTTCACATATGAGTCTGAGAAATATGACAAGATGATATCTATCAGGTCATGAAGAGTCAGAAGTGACTGAATAAGGGAACAATAACAACAAAGCTTAAAAATGCAGACCAAACAGTATTCTCTTTAAACACTCCTAAAGCTGCAAGATAGATTTGTGTGAGAGATTATATACTGTATTATCAAGGAAACTGATTATGTCAATGGATTATCTAACTGGCAGGTTTCAGGCT
>JANHFP010007647.1:245641-256367 GCA_032468135.1 Calamaria suluensis | reverse complement strand
AAGAAGGAAGGACAGAAAAGAGGGAGGGGGACAGATTACAGAAAGAAGGAGAAATGAAAGAAAGATAGAAAAAGAAACGGACAGAGGAAGGAAGGAATGGAGTGAGGAAGGAAGGAAGGACAGAAAAGAGGGAGGGGGACAGATTACAGAAAGAAGTGATCCTGAGTGAGTGTGCATGCTGGCTAGCTGATTGTCATGTGAGTATGCACGCCAGAAACCTGGAATACGTGCTGAAAACCAGAAGTTCATTTTTGGGCATGCGTACATGCCCTGGGCAGCTCCTTTTCCAGGCTGCGGCCCAGACAAGTGCACATACATGCTACCTTCACTGATCTAAACAATCCCCTCAACATTTTACTGAAGAAACATTTTATAGAGGCTACAGAAGCGTTCTGGGGAGAAAAAATCTGACTATGTTGGCTAAATAGCTCTGTTGGCTAAATAGACTGTTTAAGTAGTGTTCGCTGACACCAGCACGACCTTTCTCATTGCAAAACCTCATTATGTAGTTCTGCAAAAGCACTAGCAATAGCCAATATTAAGCTAATATTTTACCATTCCTGTGTTACAGTTCCAATTGTGAATCTACTCTTCGAACTAAATTCATAAAAGAAGCCCCCTTTTGTGGCTCTATCTTACACACATTATTGTTACTTCAAATTCTTAAGGAACTTCAAGTATTCTTTTATGTTGACAAGTGTTAGGAAAATGAAAGAATTATAGGCAAAAACAACCGTTACCACTGAACTAATATTGAGGGGTCTGGAACTTTTCTAAGAAAACAAGCAAAATAATAGAATCACTTGCAACTTATCCTCTATTAATCTCTTTGGGTCATCACAACTTGAAATGTCGGAGACAGGTATCCTGCCTTGTGGCAGATTAAATGGAAAAATAATGCCTTGATAAGTGAGTTCTTAACCCTGGGGAGGAAATAATCTTAAATGCGCTAGAAATGGTCAACATGATTATATTTGTCCAAGAAGTAAAAACAAAAGATTGGGCTCCTTTTATGATTCCTCTGCTAATAAACCTCTTCTTTGAAACAATTCTAGGAAATGGATAGCACTCTCACTTACTTTGTGAACGTAAAGGATGGTTTATATATTGGGCCAAGAAAAAAACAACTCCCTGCACACTGTACACACTGATGCAGAGACTCAAAGCAAAGTCTAAAAATTCCAGTGTCACAAGCATTTTATGGCTCAAGTGGAGGCAAGCCTAATTTATATGGGGATTTTTATTAGTGGTTATTAATTTAATATATTAATATTAATCAGCCATCCAGATACTTAGTTGAGTTGGGTGGCTATAGAAATTGAATGAATAAATAGAATTTGTGTGCATGCACAAAGAAAATTAAAATTTGCTTCTGGTATAGTACAGTAACAGGGAATGAAAGAGAAAATATTTATCGTGGACCTTTTCTTTTAATGGAGAGGAAGGAACTTTTCTTATTCTCATTCCTTCTTAATGTATTGGAAAACAGTAAGTTGATTGCCTTCATTTTTTGGGTCATTTACATTATAGCTGTTGACAGCAGCTATAATTATTTATAGCAAGGACAGCAGCTATAATTATTTAAATATTAACATGCCAATCCGACAGTATTAGGTCATTTAAGACAACTGAAATCAGAGATCATACATGAAGACTGATGTTCTGTTCCCATGTAGCCAATGCCTTTCAAAATATGTTGCATCAAATATTAACTTGAAAATGCTTGCTTAGTCCATTTGTATGCCATCCTCTCCAATAAAGGAGCAATGATACAACTGCAGATTTGCCATAAATAGAACAAAAAGGCTAGCAACTTTTTTTTTCTTCCTAGTGTCCATTTCTAGGGTCCTTCACTTCTGGGTTACTTGAAAACTTTTCATTTCCCCACATCAATTTTCCTGTATCTTTCTCAAGCCCTCATATTCCTCTTTCCCCAGGGCAGGCTGTGTAGAACTAATGCAGTTCGTCCAGTGGCAGCCAAATTCTTTCCATCATTTAGTATTTTTATGTTGTCTAGACAAGTTAAGCAATTGCTGCTTGGGGAATCACTTATCATTACACAAACCTTTCATGTATTTTCAAATTTTATGGTTGCACTACACATGAAATAAAAGCAGTATATCCAGATATTTCATGTAATCAATGTGTTTATTAATAGTACAGGAATCTGCAATGAAGTTGTTTAGATTAATAAAAGCATCTACTGAAATCTGTGGCTAGTTATTCAGTGTTGACATAAACCTATAGTAGCTGCTTTTAACTGCACAGATTTTATTCCTGCATTAGAAGACTCTGTACTGAATTTTGCTACTATTTATTCTAAAGCAGGGAAGAAAAAATCCTGAAATTTGTCTTCATTAACTTCAGCCTGGATAAACTTCAACTGAAAAGACAAACTATATGCTAAAATATGCTTAATCTGAAAAGAGACTCCTGTTCCCAAACACCTGCAGTTTTGTTGGAGGAAGGACCATAGAGAAACCTACATTTAAATTGAAATAGCTGAACTATTGTTTATTCATATGGATGAATATACCCACTACATTAACAGAGAAATATACATCATCTATAAAGAGTGCTTCCTGATATTTCTTGAATGACCAAATTTTTCACCACTAGTGATTTAATCAACATTTAAGTTTTGAGGGTAGCTGTTACTATATTTTTTGCACTATAAGATGCACCTGACCATAAGGTGCATGTAGGTTTAGAGAAGGAAAGCAAGAAAAAAAATACCAGGCGGAGCCTGAGAGGACCACAAATAGACGTCCTCTCATGTGCCAGCTCTGTCTATTGACTCCTGCACTGCGGAAAAGTGACAGAAGATGCAGGCAATGACAAAGACAGAAGAGGCGAGGTTCAGCACTGTAAAAGGACCCTGCCACCATGGCCTGGCTGCTGTTCACCAAAGGACCGGCACTGGTCCACCATTGGGAACCCCTAAGGTAATACACTTCATGGTTTGTGATGCAATATTCAGTCCATTAGACACACATTTCCACCCACTTTTGCGAAAAATACAGCAATTTGTACTTGCTGATGTCAGAGAATAATTTTCAGTTCTTCTTATGGAGAATAGTAGTTTTGCTACCTAAGGTAATGACTCTTCTATCAAGGCTGATATGTCAAGGCAGGATAAACAATAATTCTTATATTCCTGTATCATTCCTCTTGGATCAGACTAGGTTACTGTTGTAGAGATTTCATGGTTTTTCAAACTTTTTCAGAGTGTAGAATCTGCTTTAAATCTGTAACACCTGATCAAGAGGGCCCTTTTAGAAGAAAAGCAAGCAGTGCTCACAAAGTGGGGCTGAGTTAAACAAGTCATCAGCTTAGAATCATTATGTTTCGTACAAATGATCTAAGTTCCAACCCCTCTTGAATTCTGTTGAGTTTTATTTAGCATCAATTTAGAGTTGATCCTTGGTTGAAAAGGTTGCCAAGAGTTTTCTTCCCCCTCAGTCCTGAGGAACTCATTTAAATCCTTCTTCAACCTAGTCTGAAAAACCCCATTTAGGGCACCTAAGAAATTTGTCCATCCCTGCTTACAGACTGTCTTTGTATTGTCTTGACCTTGGGAGTTGCCTCTAGTGAAAATGGGCAATGTCCCCAAAGGAAGGCTTTTTTTTTTAGGTTAAGGGTTTACATTCCAATAAAATTAATCAGTAAGTGAAAGTGTAACAGGTTAGCATTAGGAACCTGCTATAAAATGGAAACTTGCTTAATCAATGTTAAGTCCCAAATGGATTCTCACCTTTTAACAGATTCCATAGTTATAGTTGTACATTTTAGATATTTCTGTGTCACTTTGTATTTCAGGATGATACACAAGCAAGTGTATTACAGCTCAAGCACAATAAAGTATTAATTATTTTCTTTGTTCCTCTTACCTTTTCAATTTTCTCATCCAGCATTCGGAAAAATTCTTGTTGGCTTTCAGAAATGTGCATGCTGAAAACAGAAAGAATAATTTCAAATGGATTTTCAAGTGATGTAGTTTAGCAGGACAATTGGTCTTCTTATGGCAATCTCTAATCTGCCACTTTCAGAAGAAATTGAGATCCTGATTGAGCATTATTTCTATATCAAATTTAGCAAAAGACTTGGAAGAAGGAAATTTATTTTAGTGGGGATGCCTTTGAATATTTCAGCATGTTGTAACAAGGTTTAATCTGCAGATTTGGCAACGGATTATGCATCTCACATATATGACAATAGAGGGAATGACTCTCAATGGAAAAGTTCCCAATATCTGAATTAAAGGACATTAGAGGAAGTTTACTATCATGACCTGCTTTTTAGAAAACAATCAGAAGAGTCATAATTTCAATGTATCAAGAGCCATGAATTTAATTTAGGATAGCCTTTCCCAATTCAGAATAATTTAGTTATTTAAAAACTCTGTGTTGAAAACAAAGATTTCACAAAGTAAAACACAGAACCAACTTCATGCTTGGGAGAGCAAAGCTGGCACAATTTACTTTTACCCTCAAAAGTCCTTTTATGGAGTTAGACATAGCACAATAACTCTTTACATTAAATTAATCAGGAACCTCTAATTTATACTCTAACATATACTGACATTTCCAGAACAAGATTTCTTTTTATCACTAGCCATAAAGTCAAATAATTTACTTCCATTAACAATCTAGTGCTAAGTTGCCAAATTGGGAAGACTTTGTTTCTCAGAAGTAGGAAGGGGTGGAAATATAGTATTGATATAGTACAGAACTGTAACAGAACTATACTATTAAAGTGTGGCAGTGCATTTGAAAAGTGCAGGACACAAGGCATCATAAAAATGTACAGAATAAAGCCAGATAATTTTACTGTACAAAGCCAGGATGCACAGGAGACTCAGAGGCTGTGTTTTGAACATTGCACAACTACATTCACTGCTGAATTTTAGGATGTATTTTTTAAAAAAAACAGAGTCTAGCATTTTTGTTCTGGGAAAAATGAACTCTAGAACAAAACATTCAAATATAGATTCCAGAGGACCACTCACAAAGTAAGAAGTGACTTGCTTGTTGTTGTTTTTTGCTTTATTATTTCTTATGACTCAGTGGCTTCCATTTTTACTACAATTCTATTGGCAGATGTCAACTGAGATTTCTAATGGAAATATTAGCAATACAGAATAAAATTATGGTAAATTTGGTATTGGCAATTCATGATCTCCAGAACCAAATTCCCATATATAATATTGGAATAGTTAACAAATAACTCTGATGGATATAGCCCATTTCCTAAAGTCATCTTTTGTTGATGTCTAAGCATCCAGAGTGAGACTGTATGCTGTGAAACAGAGAATGGACAAACCAAGATTTTTAAAGCCAGGCAACAACATGTTGAATACACTAGAAATCAAGCTTCTTTTTCTGTTTTTTAAGGGAATCATTAAAAAAATAAGAGAAACAACTATGTAGAAAAGAATAAATCCCTTTAAAAACACAGGGGAAAAAACCCTATATGTGATGCCAAGGCCAAGCTTGCTTGCCTATTTTAGTTATTCTTTTTTATCAAAAGTTCTCAAAAGTAATAACTGCAGATTTCAGAATTTTATGCAGTTGTATGCTAGAATACATTTCAAAAGCAAAAGATAAGACTTCATTTTCAAGATTATCCAGGAAGAAAGATGGTTGATTATAGAAGTAAACCAACTTGAGCTTCCCTCTCAAAATTTAATGTGTATCGGTCATGATCTCTGTAGTTAGTAAAAAGGAGTTCATGAGCCAATAACACCATGAGTGGAATACAGAAATGGTCACGGGAAGCAGGAAAGTGAAGAAATATTAAACACTGAGGAAGAGGCATCCGCAACGATGATCAAAAAGAGGAGAGGCTGATAAATGTTCCTTTAAAAAACATCCATAAGGATTAAGTGGAGTTCTATCTCTCACGAAAAATCTCAGCAAAAAAAAAATTGCTGAATATTTTGAGTAATATAGAGAGATCACAATGAAGTATTGTGAATGAGGCTGACATCCAGCAGCTTTTCTCTGTCGAATGTAATAACTTAGGTAACCAATTCAGTCATGCAGATCTATGCCCCAACGTCTCTCCTTGTATGTCTGATGAAGCCACATACAAAGTCATGGAGAAATGATTACAATGTGCCATTTATAAAAGGAGATGCGGCAATTTCACAGTAGCTGATGCCCTGTTTGACATGTACCAAGTAGGAGAGATGCAGCCAGAATGCTGATGAGACAGCTTGTTCATCCTCCATCCATTGTTATTTGAGGCAACATCAACCTAGCATTTGAAATTCAGAACTGCTGCTGAGCTCTCTGGATGTCAATCCCAATTAAGATTTCTATACAAAGCAAAGGCTTTGATTTAAGAAGATTAATTATATAATCACTAACAAGGGCTATGTGTCTGAAAAAATTAAGCAATACATTTATGATGCTAAATATTTACTCAGTGCTGCTACTATTTCCACCATTAATCTATTTTGCAGTATATATATATTCCAAAAATAGCAAAGGCTATATAAAAACAAAATCTCACCCCTTATAGACTGAAGTTCTATTAGCAAGGCTGGCTTTTTTTAGAGAAGGCTGAATGGGTCAGGGAAGAGACTGTCACTTCCAGGCATATGGATTTCTGGGATGAAGATGGAATGACTGATGTGCCAATGCCAAATCTGCAGCAGTACCAAAGAGGGGCAGATTTCACACCACCTTGTTCATGAACTTGACGACTGTAGAACTGCCCAATCAATATAAGTTGTACAAGCTATGGATACAGCCATGGTAGCCTATGAGTGGTTTCGAAATTGTGACGAGTTAGTGAATGTTTCATGAGGCTTCATACCAGATCAAGCTCCTTGAATGAAAAGGTATTGGAATTGAACTTCTGCCTAGTCACAGAAGAACTAGTAGTAAGGACATGCACATGCATTGGGAAAGAAGTTATAAAGGGAACACCTCCAATAGGTTTGACTGAAGTCAGTCCCCAATGGATGAATTCTTTAATACAAGGTTGAACTGTGTAAGAGAACTGTACAAGGGAAAGCGCAGCATAAGCATCATCCTGTTGGGAGCACCTCCAAAGAAAGATAAAGCAAACAAACGGTAGTTGCAGCCACTGCATTGAGTATTATGTAGGCTTTGAGTTTTGCTATGAAGAAAAGTTTCCATACAACAACCCAAAGCACATACCCTTTGCAAGGGTAAACAAAGTGACTTCACTGAACAAAATGACTTAATGAGCTATGTGGTAAGATCACTCAGAACATAAATCCATGGAGTCAGTTGTTGAGTAAAGGAACAAAATGGTATTTTGAAGGCAGAAGATTACAGCAAGAAGTATTATAAATTTAAGCAGGAAAAAACCCTTTTGGGATTTGTAGAGATGCCGAATGGCAACATGTAGTATTAACAAAAGGCTCCATGTGCTATAGAATGAAATGAAAGATCATGGGAAACTATGGATACATGAAAATATGTGCATCTCCCTCCCTTCTGCAAGAGAGGAAAATTGTGTATTGCCTTAAAAAATACACGAAAGAGCAAAAGTCTAAGCCTATCACCCTCTTTAGGTATGCTACAGTTCTTAAGAAAAGAGGCAAGAGAACAGTCCACTAAAGATGCTGCTGTTTGGTTGAACCAAGATCAGTAATGTGATGGGGTAGAAGTAGAGTTGATGCTGCCTGCATCTATGGTGCATTTTAACATGCTTAGGAATTGCATTCAGTAAATCTTTTTACTGGATGTTCTAGTTTTATTGAAGGGAAGATCCACAGCCTCCAGTGTCAGTTCAGTGGAGATGAGCCAGGTATGGCAATGCTGGATGATGACACAAACTGCCAAGTGTTCAATGCCTGTTTTACAAAATGTGCTACTTCTGAAAAAAAATGGAAGTATTTACCTCTTGTCCTCTGGCAAGTGAAGCAGGAATGGGTTGTCTTTGGCAGCAAGTAATGACAAGCTTGCCATGCAAGCTTGCCAGTTGCTAGTATGGAAGGAATATCTTCACAGGGCAAACCTTGTGCCCATGACCATCCAATTTTCTGCCTGATCTATGGGTACAGAATATTGTTGGTCATGGGAGCATGACTGTGATGCCTCCCCTATTCTAGAATTAGGCAGAGGATGTTGGAATAGGAAATGGAACCCTTCTGGCTTTATCTTATAAATATTCTCAATGTGGTAGGAAGTTGAAGGCTGACTCAGGAGAACTTGCTGTCTTAAACATTTCAATACGAACTTGTGTATCGGTAGTATTTTGAATGAATTCATATATTTAGTCCTCTACTGCCTGCAAATTCTCTTGAAACCCACTGCAGGACTCTGCCATCCAATGAATCTGTTCATTGAAGAATGGATGTCTTCTAAAGGAGAGGTTTGGTACATGGATTAGTACCTAGGTGGTGGTGTCAAGCTGAGGAAGCATCAGGGGTATAATAATCAGGTTTAGAGTAATTATTTCAAGCTCCAACAAAGTGATGGAACAGCTCCCTACAGCTCAATAGAAATAGGAAAATCCCGATCCTAAACCCGGTGGGGATGGTGGTTATAGCAGGTTGGAACCTGAATGTGACATTTGCCTCAAAGAAACTTCTTGGAGAACGAATTAACCCAGAGGACAAGAAAACAATGCTTGCAAACATTTTCTGCCATGATTCCAAGGCATAATTATACAGCAGAATTCAAAAACACTTTTTCAAAGGGATAGAACCAAACAAGAATTCTATATGGTATAAACATTTTTTTAAAAAGGAAGCTTTTTCAGTCTAGGGGCTTCAAATAACTTCCTGCCCCATAAAACTAATCACAATGGGATTTCAGGGTAAGGAGTACTGACATTTCTGGACCACTATATATAGAAACCATGTAGTGGCTTAATTTTGCCTTAAATTTCTCTAAAAACTGGGAATATGGAGTCGTCGTCCCCCCCCCCCATGATTTGATTTTTGATGAGGTGGAATTTTTAAAGGGTTTGGTGATGATAGTAACCCATGCCTGGTCATCTCAAGTAACCCATGCCTGGTCATTTTGGGCTGTTTCAATTTGAGAGTTTTTAAAACATACATTTTATCATCTACATTTTGTCATTTAAACTGAACAACTAATTGATTCAAATTAGCTTTCTCTCAGTCAGGTCCATTGACAACTATGTATAAGCATAAACACTGCACAAGACACCCATGCCCCAAGCAAATTAAGTGGAGATTACTGATTGTGTAATAACTTTTTCCTGTATCTGTAGCTCTGAATCACCAGGAGTAGAGTGGCCCAGAAATTTTGGCAACGAATTAATATATATAAATTGTTATCTAAATTGAAGCGATTTAGAGATTATGCATGAAAGCACAATGTAAGCATCATGTATCATTGCAAACCTTTGGCATCCCCTAAAGTAAAATAGATACATCTAGTGATGTAAGTTCTGTATTTATATATACTTCTATCTAGCTTTGCTATGCTATTCTATTCTTTTCATTAAAGAACAAAACGAGAAACAATAAATGCTGATTTTTCAGCTAACGTTATGATTCTTTAGGACTGGGATAACCTAAAATCATCTCCCCAAAATTTAAAATCACAGAAAAATCTGAGTGTCCTAAAGGCAAAATAAGTTTCTTAGAAAGCAACACCAACTTTTCAGCTACCATTTCAGTACTAACTGTTGCTTCCTCTAAAACAGAGGTGTCAAACTCAATTTCACTGAGAGCCGCATCAGAGTTGTGTTTGAACCCAGAGGGGAGGGCGCAGGGAACAGAACTAGCGGGGACATGACCAGCTTGACATCACTTGTGTTGAGAAGCCTGTGGTGGCCCGAACACTCTGCCAGTGAAAATGAGCTCCCAAGCTCTGTTTTTGACTGTGACACCCTCCTACAACCCTCTGCCAGCAAAAAATGGAGCTGAGGAGGACTGCCCGCGATCTTCACATGTTCCGTTTTTGCTTCTGATGGCCTCCTGCCACCCTGTCAGTGAAAAGGAGTTTGGGAGGGCCGCTTGTGGGCCAGTCTTTCACTGTTTCCAGGGCAGCCCTGTAGGCCAGATCTAAGCACTCCACAGGCCAAATCTGGGTCCCAGATCTTGAGATTGACACCCCAGCTCTAAAACCTTTCACTCCTATTCTAATACAAAGCAGACTTTAGTATAGTGGTGACCATTGGCATCTTTACAAGTAATAACAAGAGGAGATAAAAACACCTGATTGAGACAGAGGATTTTTGAAACATTAAAGATAGTGTAAGGACTGCTGACTTGAGCCATGTTCATGGGCAAATTTTTCTCCTAAAATACAGCCTTCTCCAAATTAGTATTTTCCAAATATCTTAAATTTGGATTCCCATAATTTCCAAGCTTTGGTCATGTGGACTAGAAATGATAGAAGTTCAATACATCCATAGGGACGATAGTCAAGATTCTTCTAATGATGATAGCCAAGGGAACATCATTATCTAAGGCCTAGGTTTTTTTTAAAATGAATATGTAAACCTGTATCTCAGCACAGCAGTAGGATTTGTTGAAACTGTGAACAGAGGTAAAATATATTTCTAATCATCCTAAATACACTGGAATGTCTCTTGAACTTTCTAGAAATTGTGACAATGTATTTGATTCACCAAGCTTCTTGACCATGATATATATTTAATACTGGGAAATTGAAAAAGCACCCTTTGAAGCAAATTTTAAGTCTGAACACTGTGATTTATTTATTTTTATTTATTAAATTTATATACCGCCCCTCTCCTCGCGGACTCG
>JANHFP010007647.1:183820-199729 GCA_032468135.1 Calamaria suluensis | reverse complement strand
GAAGGAAGGAAGGAAGGAAGGAAGGAAGGAAGGAAGGAAGGAAGGAAGGAAGGAAGGAAGGAAGGAAGGAAGGGCCTGCATGTTATTCAGGGAAACAAGGAATGTGGTTTTAAACATTAGTATGGCGAAGATCGTGGCTGATTGAGAGGATTCTCCTGCTGCTGCATCAGAGAGAGAGAAAAAAAAGAGAAAGGAAGCAAGCAAGGAAGAGACAAAGAAAGAAAAGAAAGAAAGAAAAAAGAAAGGATGAAGGGAGAGCAGATAGAGAAACAGAAAGGAGACAAGAAAGTCACCATCAAGCTACACCCACACAATCATGTGACCATTTAGCCATGCCCACAAAATAAGCCATGCCCACAGAACCGGTAGGAAAAAGTTTTACAACCCACCACTGCACGGGCTGGCTGTGTCACATTCAGCCCATGTCCACCCCAGCTCCACTAATGGGAAAATTGTTACAAAATATCATGTGATGGCAATGTGAGTTTGACATCTGTATATTAGAGGAACGATTCAAAGCTACTAAGGCTGCAACACTGTTAAGAGGATATAGTTGAGACACGTGACTCATCTTGTCTGTGGGCCTGGAGTTTGACAACCCTGATCTACAATAAAGGTAGTAGAGAGCAGACAATGTCACTATATATCCAAACTATAGGAAGTAGAAAGGGAACCGTAGAAGAGATTGCAAAATTTGTTTGCTATATCAAATCCAGATAATCCAATGGAATTTTAAGAAAGCAGCAATCTGTAATTTATACAGCACACTTTCTCAGGACTATTTGTAATTTTTATACTTCAAATAAAATACATGGATCCAGGAGTAAGATTTTATTGAAACATTACTTCATGCTCAAATATCTCCAAACTAGTTTAGTTTAAAATCCAACACTTTATGCTACAGTTTTTTAAAAAAAATATTTTCACCACTACTGACAAAAACCAGCTTTTAAAACGTCCTATAGTAAAGAACTAATTGATGGATCAACAGATCTTGCTTGGAAGTTTTTCAATTCTGGACTTCACTGAATTAATACCTACCTTTCAACTGCTACTACAAATTTGCAGAAACCGAACTGGCTTTGATAGCTGAAATCTGCTTCTGGAGCTCCTGCTTGGAATATGCTGCTAAAACAATTCCTTCAAGTCTACTGTAGTGTTTCAAGGAATCATTTGACATGAATGGAACAGCACATCTTTTCTCAACCATTTCCATCCTGCCACATTTCTTCAAGTCATGGGAAAGGTCAGGGAGAGGCTCAGTGAAGGAACATGTCCCCATGCTATGACATTTAGAGGTATTCATGTTATCTTTTAAGTTCAAGGGCTCAGTAAAATGATGGCACAACTACAGAAATACTCCCTCATTTATCTTTCCCCAATTTGGTTTCCTCCAAATATATCAGTCTGTAATCTGGATCATGACTCTGACAACTTAATCCTATGTGATGTTGATTGGGGCTGGATAGAAGTCGACGTTTGGCAGAAAAGTGAAATCAATATTAAGTAAATAATAATAGTATGCTCCGGAGGACAACTGTGTATTATTCATTTGCTGACAGGTAAGCATATTCTGGGCAAACAAATAATTTGTTACATGCACTCCAAGTGCAGTTGAATCCATTAAACTTTATTGAAATCAGGGTTTGTTTCAATGCTGAAATCCATTTATTTTACTACTGGGTCTGTGGGCTTGATGGGCGTGGCATGGAAAGGATACTGAAAAATCTCCATTCCCATTCTACTCCAGGGGAAAGATATGGCAAAATCTCCATTCCCACCCCACTCTGGGGCCAGCCAGAGGTGATGTTTGCCGGTTCTACAAACTACTCAAAATTTCTGCTCCAATGCTCAAAATTTCCACTACTGGTTTTTCAGAACCTGCTGGATTTCACCCCTGGTTTGTTTACATAACACATTATTTGATATTTGGTCAATAGGTGCTCAAACAAAGCAAAGTCACTAAATATATCAGTTAGTCAGGGTGAAACATGCAAGCATGCTTTATTAATATTTTATGAAAGACCACTGTAATTTCCAAACCCTAAAACTGATTTTAGAAGTGAGAGTATATTGGTGCACCCATCCCATTATCCAATATTGGGTTGCTATTCTCTTTTCCCTATCAATTGATATTCATGAAATGCTAATATGTGGACAAACTTGCTTATTCAACCCTGCCCCTGCATCATTTTATGGTCTCACTATATAGGGAAGGAACAAGAGGTGCATCTTAATATAAGCTTCATTAAATGTATCAACAATATCTCCCCCGTCAAAGTTCATGCAAATTTTTAGCCAAAACTCATTTAACTTCATGATTTTTCTTAAAGACTCGATGCCAGTATCTGAAAAAGTTGTTGCTCTAAGAAAATATGGCATTTGTGATGAAGTTAAAATGCCCCTATAGGTAATTACAGAGAATTACATTTATTAAATCCTGGACATGCATTCATTACACAAGGAAGATTCTGCAATAGTGAAATACCACATACTGTGTAAACAGTTTTCTAATAAAACTTCAGTTTGTTTTTATAAAGCATTCCTCAATAATTCATCATAAAACAAGCTCCAGCTTGTAGAAAGCAAAGATACTAACATTTCATCAAGAAATACCCGAAAATAGTCTTAACTAGGCAAAAATGATAAACAAACACTTCAAATTACAATTGTCTCTACTTTAAAAGGGCTTTTCAGCTTCTCCACCCTGTCTAGAGCTCTTCTTCTATTGACACAGCTGCTCATTTTCCCTCCTTCATTTTACCCTTATAAAAAGCTTTTTAAAATGTGAAAAAGGAACCCAGCTTTCAGTTAATTGTATTCAACAACTGGTGGACTAATTTGATCCCAGGAAGTAGAATCACGAGGAGTGAAAATGGGTCAGACTGATGAACTTTCTTTCTACCCAAAAGATCTACCTTTGACAATGTATGCATTGGGGGGACGGGACAGAAAAAGTGGTCAAGCTACATATTAATGTGTTTTATGAAACCTGGTCTGCACTTAAATAACTATTGCCATTAGCATTGATTTTACACACAAAATCTATACTTCACTAGTCATTTTATATACTTTGAGTAGATTATACAATAATTTTTGCTTGTTCTCCTCTTATTACCAGTATATAATAAACCCTTTAATCTAATTTAAAATTTCACTCACATTGCGATACAGAGGAAAAAAGAACTGAATCAGGACCTTCTGTTACCCAGACTTTTGGCTGCCATTTCCATTAGACCCCAGCAATGTAGCCTCTGTAAATAATCTGAAGAATCAACCAGTTCTACACTCATCCAGAGGTTCATAATCTTATCTCAGGGGAAGTCAAACTCAAGGCCTGGGGGCCATAAACGTCCACGGGGTGCTAAGATCTGGCCCATGGGGACATCTTGGAAACAGCGTAAGATTGGCCCGCAACGCCTCAGCCAGTGAAAACGGAGCTCGGGAGGGCTGCGTGCAGCCCTTGTGAGCTCCATTTTTGTTTGCAGAGGGTTGCAGATGGCAATTTTCTCTGGTGGAGCGCTGGGGTCACCACAGGCGCCTCTGACATGAGTGATGAGCTGGCCACACCCACTCTGCCCCTGCCCCCCACCTCCCAGGTCAAACACAACCCAGATATGGCTGTCAATGAAATCGAGTTTGACACTCCTGATCTATCTATATTCTTCAGGTAGTGAACTCAAAACAAAAAAAACTTAATAATATTAGTTTTTTTTTCTTCTGACAAAACCAGGTGTGCAAACAACTGACAATCATCTGGACTGAGTAAGAGCAGCTTCCAGTCTGACTCATTTTCTCTCTCTTGTTAATGACGTGCATTGAATTTACTTTAGCACCTCATATCTCTCTCTACCATTGAGAGGGAAACAGGAGGAAGATCTGCATACCTTTCAATTGCTCCTCCCCAAAAATATATTAGCATATTGTGCCACAGGGACAAAGTGATCCAGCTGGCCAAGAATAACCACAGAATCAAAGAGACTCCATTTCTCAATCCCTGATAAGTGACCAGTAATAGTGTCTGAGCTGAAACCAGAGACAGATGTAAGATAATGTGTTCCAATTGTACTTAGTATTTAGAATAATACATGTTACGATCTCGTAGCTACCGTTAAAAGTAATAATCATACCATACACATATTTGGGTTCAAACTCTGGATATTTTTGCCTTTTTTACTTGGGTATATAGCAAAATCACTAACAATATAGTTATATGAATCAAGTGCTGCTTAAAAAGTTTTGTGAATTATTTGGAATTTTCAAAATTTCTGCATAAATAACTTAGTTTTAATGGGATATTAATCAGAGATGAGTGTGAGAGGTTCTGCTTTATTTAAAGAACAGAAACCTGGCTAATCACTATTAAAGTCTGATCTTCACAAGAGAAGTATGTAGAAGAGCATCATGGTTTGAATAAGGGAGATTTCCAAGGATTCTTTAAGAAAAAACAGTTCTTGGTGCTCACCAGGCTGAAAAAAATCACAAAATTCTTTCCAAGAAGTTCCACTGTCAAGCAGAATATGTATAAATGGAGGTAATTCAACAACACTAGTACTTTCCCCAGGAGTACCCTCCCCATAGCAACCCAAGGTAATGTATAAGGAACTAAAATATCTCTTGCATTGACAAATGTCATTGTTTGGAAGCATTCCTGCTTCAGTCAGTTTGGTAGTTCATGTCCTTCTATCCAGGACATTATAAGAGATACTTGAGCAGAGTCCGCAGAAATGTCTGAGACACTGCACATCCTCTTCACATATATATGGTATAGGTATATATTTAAATAGTAAGTATTAAAGCATGTGTATATTGTGTTATGTATGCATTTGGATAGATATATACTTTCTCTTGTGAGCAGGCAACATAATTTCTTTTTTAATATGAGCCAGTGTGCTCACAGTAAAAAATATATGACAAAGTTATCTTATTTTATCTTACGGGTCCACTGTCAGGAGAACATTGAACAATGATAGTATGCATGGCAGGGTTGCAAGGGAAAAAAAAGCCACTACTCTCTTTTGCAGTCTATCTACAGTTTGCAGAACATCACGAGATAAACCAGAAGGTTATGGAAAGAATATTCTGTGAATGGATGAAAGTAAAATTGAACTTTGGGTCTTGAATGAAAAGGATTGTGTTTGGCAAAAGGCACTGCACTCTAGAATAAGAACCTTATCCCTTCTACAAATCTAAACCCAAAACACACATATCATACAGGTAAAGAATGGTTAGAGCAGAAGAAATTTAATGTTTTGGAATGGCCAAGTTAAAGTCCTGGCTTTTGACCCTGGAGAAAATAGTGGAAGGAACTAAAATGGGCTGTTCATGGCATGAAGCCTACCAACAACCTCCAGTTCTGCAAGGAGGAGTGTGTTCAATTTACTCCAAGCCAATATGCAAGATTGATCAACAGTTGTCAGAAATGTTTAGCTGCTGTTACTGGTGTCCAAGTTATTTAAAGCAAAGTTTTACCTATTTTTGCCACACACATGTAGCTTTGAGTAACTTATCACTATATCAATAAACAATGTTTTTTGATTCACTTTAATTGGGTTTTTATCTAGTTTTAAAACTTATGTAGAAACTTTTAAGCACCACTGTGGATGATATAACCCGTTTCTCTTTAAAGAGATACACTTGCAAAACTTGTTTCATTACAGAATACCTCTTTAGCTAACCCAAAGGCTACCAATGTGTTTTTTCTTAGAAGGCAGTATACAGTATATTTGTTAATGCCATTTGTTTTTCTTTCTTTCCATTCTCCTAGTTTTATAGCTGCCTTTCTTATAAGGAGGGTGTAGTTAGCTTTTTACTCACAAAATACATTTTCGTAAAAAACACTAAATTCAGTCAGTGGCTTTCAGAGGCCTCAGATTATCCCATTCCATTCATCCAGATGTGCCTTTCAAAGGTCTGTAAATGAATGATTAAAGTCCATGACGACTGATTACAATCTCTTTTCAGAGGCAGTAAACATCTGTGTATCACATACTGGACCCAAATAAGGGCAGATTATCTTCTTTATACCCAATTTATAAATTCCCAGAGGCACTTCATTTGGCGGATGGCTGTTGAAGAAAAGCATTATACTAGATGGATTCAGTGGGCATCAGATTAATCCAAGAAGGCATTATCATACATAATCCTGTATGCATTAGCTATTCCAAGTGAATTCCGTTGTTAGTGGCATCATTTAACCCAGAGCTTTATTGAGAACAGTCTAGACAGACTGCCCACCTTCCTCAAAAGACTTTCAAGGCAAGCTGGGTAGAATTTTAATGAATAAAATTGAATGACATAGATCTGTTTAATCTACAATGATGCACATATATTACTAGTCTACGGAAACCGATAACCAGGCTTCCCTTCCAAATATTGTGTGAATCACTACATTAAGACATAATTTGGCAGGAAGGGTTTGAAATCTGATCTTGGCTCATACTGATAATCAATCAAAGAGTTACAGCGTTTGAAAGCTTAGCACTGATTAATGAATACCTCAGCTGGGCTGGGATGCATGCAGACCACACGCAGCAAATTCTCTCATACATTGTTCTCCCTATATAATATGTGCTCTTTGTCTTTTCTTGGGAGGGAAAACTTTAAGGTTGGCTCAAACCAAATTCCTAGGCCTTATACAAAATATTTCCAAGGCAGGTTCATTGGGGAAAAAAAAGGTAAATATAAAATATATGTCACTTACACTCCTACTGAAGAGTTACAAAACCAACTGGTCCAATAGTAAATCACTGCCAAATTCTACTAATCCAGTAAAACAGTTTACATTCCATAAATTTGGCAAAAATAGGCCTACTGATAATGTCTATTAAATATTAGATAAGGAAAAATAAAGAGAAAGGTAGATTCTAAAAGAATCCATAGGATAGCAAAGAATTCATGTTTAGATATCCTATTGGAGGTAAGGGCTGAGAGAAAGTGACATGGCCTCAGATAATAGCATTCCTTTTCTACAAATTTAAAGTCATACTGTCATTTATCAACCACACTGTCTTACTACAACAATTGAAAATGACAGGCTCCTGCAGAGTATCTCTGCGGAGATTTTGAAAATGTTTACACAGAGCTTTAAAAAAAATCTTATTTTGTATCAATACAACATGTCAAGCTAAGTTTTAACTTAAGTAAGGATATAGAAGTGACTAACAATGTCAGTTTGAGTAGCTGAATATGATTTTTCTGAAAATAAATATGCAAGCAGAAAAAAAGACACCGACTTTAAGCTCTGAAGTTTGCAAGGCTATCATATGCACAAACAGTCCAAATTAGGTGTGAAAGGGAACTGGAAAATTGTCTCTGCCAGTACTTCCATTGTTGATCTCTAAGTATTGTAGAGTAATATTTTTTGGGGTGGGAGGTAAAATAAAGCTGAAAGATAGAATATTATTATAGATCGTAAATCTGCAAAAAGTGACAACATAGCAAATCTCTCACTAGAGCAAGAAGTAGTCAAATACTTGTCTTTGTTTTTGTTGGTGGATGTGATTATCAGATCATCTGGAAGCCATTCATCTAATTCCATTATTTGCTCCTGAACCAGAATGATGCTAAGGGTCTTTAATTGTGTACGTTCTACTGCAAAACTCAAAACTTGGTAAAAAATGTGTTTACCGTAATTATTATTTCAATCTTACATCAGCTGTTAAAACCTATCATGTCTCTGAAATGATACCAAACAATTTCTTCCTTCTATTGTTTTCTCACAAGTGAATCTGTCTTTGCTGTATAAATTCTTTATAAATAACTCATTCCTAACCCAGTGATGGTGGGACATACATTAAAAAATGAAGGGATAAACTATGCTGATACAAATATATATATTTAAAAAATGCCTAAAACATAAAAAGAGATTGTGATATTTTAAATTAGATATGTGCAGCAAAATAATTTTAAAAATGTGTTTTTTATTTTACTGGGTAGATATCCTAACCATAACCTTTCAACTTATCTCAAAAATGTTCACAGCCAAGCAGGATATCACATTTCCATTTCTATTAGGATACTAGAAAATACATGTCTACATACAATTATAAATATTGATATAAATAAGGCTAATACATTATCTGTTCAATTCCCTCTGAACTTGGCCTTGGCCTTAAACAGCATATAGCACATGGCTTCTATCACTTCAATAAAAAGAAAGTAATGACATGCTTCGGTTCAGAGTGAAAGGCTTCTTAAATTGATTTTAGAGCAACTCTTGTATGTTGGGAGGCTCAGTATAGGAATCCACTACTATAACATTAGGAGAATCATTAGTAGGAATGGTGTATCTGTTGGAATATAACTTTCATTTACATCTGAGATACAGAATAACTTGTTAAACCCTTTAAAACCTGAAAAACCTGTTATTAGTTTCTATGGAGATTTGTGATCAATAAATCAATTTGATGTGGAGGTGTTAAGAAATGAATGGAATAAAAGAATTATAGGTTCCTGCCTCGACAGTGGGAGACCTTTCTAACGTTTATAGCAAGAGTGCCAATGCACCTCAAAATTACAATGTATGAAACAAAAAATAATACTTAGATTATATTGCATTCTGTTACATTTATATAGGGGTTTTTGTTGGAGATATAATAAGATAATGCTTCTGCAAAACATGTCTTACACAAGTTTTTGGAGAAAATATTGGATTCTATAAATATAATTCTATGACAAAAGCTAAAATTTTCAGAAAATAATATTCTTTTGAACTACATCCCTAGTACAGGTAGTTCTCAACTTATGACCACAGCTAAGCCCAAAATTTATGTTGTTAAGTGGAACATTTATTACGTGAGCTTTGCTCCAATGTTAAGACAGCTGTTTAAGTGAATCATGGCAATTGTTAAATTAGTAATATGGTTGTTAAGTTAATCTGATTTCAACAGGGACTTTGCTTGTCAGAAGGTCACAAAAAGGATCACATGACCCCGGGATACTGCAACTGTCATAAATGTGAGTCAGTTGTTAAGCATCTTAATGTAAATCATGTGACCTTGAGGATGCTGTAATGGTCTTAAGTGTGAAAAATGGTCATAACTCACTTTTTTCATTGCCGTTATAAATTTGAATGGTCACTAAATGAGCTGTTGTAAGTCAAGGACTACCTTTACTTATAATCTGACAACTGGACAGTATAAATGGATTCTCCATGCCTTTACCATGGCCAAAATATACAGCATGGGAAAGTTAAGTGTATCCCCCCCTTTCACCTAATAGATTAAAAAACCTGGTTGCACTTGCACATGAGCGGATTGCCTATAGATGTAGACTTTGCATGGACATACATGAAATATAAGACTTATTCATACAAAACACAGGTTAAAACATGGTTATATAAACATACTAGAAATATAGACATCTATATACAGAATTGTAGCTATATATAACTAAAATGATACTTTATACCTGGTCTTTTTCTTCCTTTGTTATACTCTGTCTTTTTTTTTTCCTTTTTCCTTTTCTATGACAATGCATGTAGTTATCTAGTTATTATACTCCACCAGCAAAAAGCTGGCACTTGTCATTTAAACTCCTGCAAAATAAATGTTGCACAATCTTCTGAATTCTGTTGTCACTTCTATTCTTTTATTTTGCATAATTTATGCTACTTCTGTGAGAATCTTGAGAACAGATCACTAGAATTCTTATTTTAACCATCCTGCTGGCTTTTGAGACATAACTCATTGCCCACACACTTTCCCTCACTTTTCTCTGGAAACAAAAGACTAGAAAAAAAACAACACCATTTTAAAAGATGGAACTGTACTTTAGCAAAATATATTCCAATGAGTTCAAAATGCCATACCAAGTTTCTCCTCCTCACAAAAATCCTGTAAAGCAGATTATTGGACAAAGTCAATCTGTGATTAAATTCAACAACCTAACCCAGGGATGTCAAACTCAAGGCCCTGAGGCCAGATTTGTCCAGTGGGGTGCTTAGACCTGGCCAGTGGGGCTGCCCTTGAAACAGCAAAAGAGTGGCCCCACGGTGCCTCTTCCAGCAAAAATGGAGCTTGGAAGGGCTGCTCGCAGCACTCCCCTCCCAAAAAAAACCCCTCCATTTTCACTGGCAAAATTCTCTGAAGTACTCAAAATTTCCACTACCAGTTCTCCAAATTACTCAAAAGTTTCCACTACCCATTTGCTGACCTGCTCAAAAATTCCAGTACTGGTTCTCCAGAACTTGTCAGAACCTGCTGGATTTCACCCAGGATCTAGAGAGGTGAGACTGTAGCACATTCCTCTAGTTTTGTTTGTTGTAAGACAGGTGTTTTATTTCCATCAGGGAAACCTTTCTAAATATTTCCTCTGGAGCTGATCACTTTGATACTTTCCAACTTTGAGGCAAGATTTCCAGATCAAGTGATAAGGAAGTTGGTGGAAGCCACTCAACAATGGGGTATAAATCACCTGTATTTAATTGCTACCCATAGATTGTTTGCAGCATCATTCTTTGTTTCATTTCACATTTTGTCCCAGCATGAAATCACCAATCTTCAGTACAGGTAGTCCTGAACTTACAGCCATTTGTTTTGTAACCATTTGAAGTTACAATGGCACCTATATAGTCGTATATAGCTTCTCACACTACAGTGATGACCACTGCAGCATTTCCATGGTTATGTGACCAAAATGCAGACGTGTGGCAACTGGCAGGTATTTATGATGGTTGCAATTTTCCCTGGTCAACCTTTTTTGACTTTCTGACAAACAAATTCAATGGAAAACTCAAGATTCACTTACCAACAGTGGCAAAAAAAAGTGGTAAAATGGGGGCAAAACTCATTTAACAACTGCCTTGCTTGGCAATGGAAATACTAGGCTCAATTGTAGTCGTAAGTCAAGGATTACCTGATGGACAACGTATTTGGAAAAGCCTCAAGATTTTCAAATCATTCAAGCAGGGTCAAAGATTCTGAATCATACAGCAACATCACTAATGATTGATATATGCACGTTCTAGAAGTATCACTCGTGCTGTTTCTTGCCAAAGGCAGTGGCAGATACTTTTTTATTATTTGACAACTGAATGGAGGTATTTAAACCATCCACCTTGCTTAAGGTGATCTCTGTCAAAGTGGATGGCTGCCTGCAAGCCATCAGCTGTGCATACCTTGATCTTATTAGTAAACAAAAGGGGAAAAGGGATAAAAATTATATAGCACTTCCTCCTGGCTTCGTGGCATAGAAGCATGTGACTAGAGAAATCACCCTCTCCTGATCAACCTCACTTGGTGTTAAAAATATATATCAAACTTTATTTTTTTAAGGAGAAAATGTAATTTTTTAAAAAAAAAACTTTAACAAGTAACATACAAAACATTCACTGATGGAAGAGATAAAATGCTGTTAACATCATAAAATCCTGAAAGAACCTCCAGTAGAAAAATGTACAGTAGTCCTCAGTGACCATTCAAAGTTACAACAGACACATCATAAAAAGGTATGTACAGTTCTGAATTTCTGGCTCTTTGCAGTGTCCCATAATCACATGACCACGATTTATGGCATTTTTGAGCTCTGGTGGCGCAGTGGTTAAAATCAGTATTACAGGCTAACTCTGCCCACTGTCAGGGATTTGATCCTGACTGGCTCAAGGTTGACTCAGCTTTCTATCCCTCCAAGTTTGGTAAAATGAGGACCTAGATTGTTGGGGGCAATATGCTGACTTTGTAAACCACTTAGAGAGGGCTGTAAAGTACTGTGAAATGATAGGGTTATGTTGCTATTGCTATTCTGACTTAACATTCTATTGCTGTTTTGCCAAAACCTTACTTCCTATTTCTACTAAAAACACCTCAGAGCAAACAATGGGCTTGCTTAATGATCCCAGATGCATTTATTTGTTTGATTTTTATGATTTCTTGTTTTGATAGATCACAGGATAATGCCATTTCACTCCTAATTAGTCTACTTTTCAGATAAAAAGTTCTAAGTTGCACAAAAAGGTACAGTCACTGAGATGAGGCAATAAAGCTTAAATAACACAAGGAAAAAATTAACTTAGATAATAGCAATAGCAATAGCACTTAGACTCATATACTGCTTCACAGTGCTTTACTAAGTTCTTTACAGAATCAGCATTATTGCCTTCAACAATCTGGGTCATTTTACCTGACTAAATTACATTTTCTGTTTCCCTACTAATTCAAATGGCAACAAATGAAATGAAGCTTAACACTACTATTATACTGCAAAGAATATTGTCACCTGGATTCTTAAAAAGGGAATACTGTACTACAAGTTATTACTTCCCTAGTAAGCACTATTTTCATTAATACCTAACGTGAACTTCGAAATGCCTGAATAGCAATAGCACTTAGACTTATATACTGCTTCATAGTGCTTTGCAGCCCTCTCTAAGCAATTTACAGAGTCAGCATATTGCCCCCAACAATCAGGGTTCTCATTTTACCCACCTTAGAAAGATGGAAGTCTGAGACAACCTGGTGAGATTTGAACTGCCAAATTGCCAGCAATCAGCAGAAGTAGCCTGCAGTACTGCATTCTAACCCTAAACTAACGTTTTCCTATTCCTCAAAAAATAATGACTCTTAGAATTGTCATTACCTAGTGTGAGTTTATTATCTGCAACATCCTGCTTTTACTAAATCTAAATTTCAATCAGAGGCTGGAGAGAAATGCTAAATGCTAGTTTCCAATTAATTTGATTTTAAGAAGACAAATACTTTTCCTAACTAACAGGAAAAGAAAGGATTCAATGACATCTATTTATTGTGTTCTTGCCAAAACCTATGTTACTCTATTTGAGATGCAGAATACTGTGTGTCTATTCACTGTCTGGAAGCATCTGTCAATCCTATAAAATACAAGCAGTGTCACAACAGATAAATGTGACAAATATATCACAATGCAACATAAATTTGTATGCCTCAAACTATTTCAGATGCAACAGAGTTACCCATTATGTAAGGAGTATGTCCAGGCAGAGAGCTTGTTCTCCCCAAATTCATTAAATAGGGTTTGATTACATTACAGAGTACAACTGGGCAACTCCTTTAAGATAACTATTTTGAAACACATGGGAATGCATATGTTAAACGCCCCCTTTTACTCCCATAAGCAGCCATATATTCATCCTAGTTCACATGGGTACTTCAAAAGGTTTTACCAGCTGTCTCTACATGTGCATGAACTCACAGCCACTTTGTTTCAAAGCATATTCTTCAAATAATTTGAAAACCTAATATACAGAATGTACCGGCCAAATCAGCAGCTATAATTAGGAGATGATTATAAACAGTTAAGATGAAAACAAGTGTAATGTAGGAAAGACCTTGGGAGATTGGGAAATAATGGACCAATGTTCACCAGGATTGCTGGTGTTTTTTGAGCCAGGGTGAATCTCTGACACCCAAGGATTCAAGTATGTTTCTCTTTTGGTTTCAGTTGTTTCATCATTGCAACTAGTATATTCATGTAGTAGTTAAAAAAACAATAGGACATAATTGAATATTTCTTGTGATTCTGATTAACAGTTTCTTAATCTCAACATTAAATAGATAACTATTGTATGAGTTCTACATGAAGAGACTGGTTAGTTCTATGTTGAGCACATTAGTCACAAATTAGCTTTATAATGCAATTCCAAATACTTTATGAATAGCTTGGAGTAATGTGAATTAGCCTATAATTCTTCTATACCTATTGAAACATATTTATTTTAATGTATTTATTTTATTTTATTTATTAGATTTATACCCCACCCCATCTCACCAGGACTCAGGGCGGCTTACAGTATGAATGTATGTATGCATGCATGTGTATTCCTTCCTTTCTTCCTTCCTATGTGTTGCAGGTGTCCAATTCCACTGGACCCATAAAAACAGATATACACAAAACCACACAGACAGCCTACACTAAATGTCTTGTTCCACTTCTCTACCTTGTCAACCAAAGGATTGCCAACTACAATTGAAACCAATCCTGAAAATATCCCCTTTCAACAAATGTATGTATGATAGAGGGATACACACACACACACATAAACACTTATATTTGCCACAAGAATCTTCTAAAGAAGAGCCAACATGTTTATATTAACTTATTCATTAAAAGTAATAGTAAAACAAGGCACTCAATGTATCGTATATATCACCCATTGGTATATAACAATCTTTATTTCACATACATGCAAACCACCATTACAGACACAAACACCAAAACATGCCTTTCTTCTTCCAGCAGAAGCAACAAAAAGAAAGAAAGAAGAAATACACAGGATAACTATGTTTTCAGGAGATAGGGTAGTTGCATGAAAGAAGACAGAAGGGAACTGGATGGTGGTGAGAAACAGAAGAGGTTACTGAACAGGGATGGAAACAGAAAAGAAACATAATCCAACTTAAGTGTTATCTTAAAGAGGGAAGAGATATAAATATAGCCAGGTAAACTACAGAGAAAATAGCAATAGCATTTATATACCACTTCATAGTGCTTTACAGCCCTCCCTAAGCTGTTTGCAGAGTCAGCATATTGCCCCCAACAATCTGGGTCCTCATTTTACCATAATACCGCATTCCAACCACTGCATCACCATGGCTCCTGACAAGCTCTGTACCTCCAGAGGCACCTAGGAACAGCTAATGGAACTTTCAAAGACACACATACAGAGACCCCATTCTACTCACTGTAAACACCCCTCTCTCCAATCCATAGGTCATTATGAAAAACTTCAGCTTCCAGGAAATGGAGTGGAATACTACAACTTTCAATTCAAGGCATCAATGAGATTGAGATTGAGTTTCCATTGGATAAACACTTCCAATTCAAACCCTAACTACTAATTTCCAGTGTTTAAAATAACACTATGCTTTTTAAAAATATGGTCTCAACTTTTTATTTTGACTGCTTCTCCCATTTTATTACCACATTTTCAAAGTTCAAAACATAAACACATGGCTACAACATTGAAGCATAAAATAAGATTTGCCTTAAGTGAGTCCATCTACTCCAATATTTATCATCTAATGATCACATGCTTCTGGAGCTTACAGATATATAAATGGTAGGTTTCACCAAATAATTACTTTTCTTACTATACAATTTTCAGAGATAATTTTATATAATTAGGAGACTCTACTTAAACTTAAGTAGAGTCTCCTAAATATATAAGCCATTTTTTTTAAAAAAGCACCATCATTTATAAATTCAGACAGTGACTGTCATAATAATCTTGTGAAAGTGGAATCCATAACTTCAATATCCTGCAATCAGATCCTACTTAAATTAGCATTATAAACCATTCGATTTCTGGGTACCAAGCAGAGATAATGATGGGAATTGGAAACTAGCATATTTAGATGGAAAACGTTGTCTTAAGCTAATCTTAAATTTAACTGAAGCTCAAAAGCTACACGGTGCCATAGTTTAAAACCTGATCTTGTAAAAATACATAAAATATCTTGTTCTTCCTTTAACAACTTCTGTTTCCAGCTAGCTAGATCATTCTTAAGCCCCCAGGTTAACTTATTATGCACCAGGTTTGGGCTCAGTAAAATCTATTTTATATAGAATGACATAAAAATGTTTAATTTTAAAAAAAGAATTTTGAAGTGTCTTCCCGAGTTACTTTGGATCAATCATGCAAGTTAAGGAGCATGCAGGAAGCCAGGAGGTACATGTTTTAAAAGCCAATTAACTCTAACTCTGGGTTGTCCACAAATAACTCTCTTGGTAGCTATTGGGATATCTGCTGTGCCTGACTTTAATTTTCTATCAAATTCTTTTAATTAAACAAGGGAACTTGGCCATATATGGTAGAATTTTAGCCGGGAGCTAAAAACTTACCTCTTCTGTCTCGCTTGCCTGGGTTAAAATTTTAATTAGAAATCGGAGTTTTAAATATTTAAATTTTTAGGGAATTTTAATTAGTATTTAAAT
>JANHFP010007647.1:163680-175504 GCA_032468135.1 Calamaria suluensis | reverse complement strand
TTATCATAGAAACTTACTGCATAAAAAGGGGGGGGGGGAACGACGCCGAATGTTTTATATCGTTGCGTTGTTGTTTTTTCGCGCTGAGGGGAAAAAAATCTCTTCGGGTCACCTGTGTGAAAACAAAGCAATTGCCAGAGTAGAACAACAATTCCCATTGCATTCTAGAATGGTACACTCCAGCGTTGTTCCACCTCTTGGTACCCAGTCCAAATGTGGACTATCTCCATGGAACATTTTTTTTGGATACTCTTAACTTAGACAGTGGTCCATATGCCTTCCTGCCTCTCAACCACTCCATATTTAGCTTTCTGCAGATGAAACAGTAGCACAACAGGGGAGAAGGTTCTTTCTCCTTCTCTTCCAGTGTTTTACTTTCAGGGACCTTTTTAAAACTAGTGATACTCGGAAATGACATGGTAAAATTTGTTAAGCATTGTCATCTGCTACATACAAAGATGTGGTCTAAAATTTTCCTCTTTGGCACAAGTCCTTCTGGTGCTCCTAGAAAGATACAAATCTATTGACCTCAAGGGAGAACTCAGGTGTCTGGCACCACTTTGCAGTTCTATTCATTGCATTTTATCTTACTCTTACTTCAGGGAGAGCAGAGTAGCCTACAAACCTTTCTCTTTCTCACACACAAAATGTCTCATAGCAATCCTGTGTAGTAGATTACACTGAGCAAGAATGGCTTGCCAGAAGTCTGGATGTCTCTGGTGCCAATCACTACATTGCAATGGCTTTTTTCCTAATGCCAAAAATCATAACTCCCATTTTCAAATCCCCCAGATGTGATGGATATCTACTCTAGCTTCCTTGTTGGCTAATAATTTGTTGGCTACAAAACTGTCCATATTGGAATGGATTATTGAATATACATAAGTCTTGAGTCAGTTTCAGGTCTTCAGACATCAAGAAAATTGACTCTGTAAAAGATTCATTTGAGTCCCTCTCCCCTATAAACTTTCTTCTCATTGCATCCTATGTAGCACAATATCTTTAACTTTGGTTGTTGTTTTTGTTCAGTGTGGTCAACAGATCAATAAACTAAAGAGTGAAATTGCCTAAAAGTATTGAAATAAATTTTGCCACCTTGTATGAAAAGTATTGATCCATCTGATCATTTAAAATACAGAACCATATTCACCTTTTGATGTTTGGCGCCCAGAGCAATTGCAACAATTCACACACACACACCAGATCAGTTCACATAGTGCAAAGCATTAGGCAAAGAGGAAAACAGTATATAAAATATTGCCATTTCAACAAAGACAGATCAGCCTTTAGAGCAGAATAGTTCATACATTCCTTAGCAGCATCTGTCCCAAAAACAGGTGCAAAGCAACTGAGGGATATTGACTTTATTTCTGCACAGGGTGTATAAAATTGGCTAGTTTATTTAATTAAATATGATGTTAAAATTGTACTGTATTTGGAAAAAAAGGTTTCTACAAAATAAAGAGATTTGAGAAGGTACAAAAATAGCTTCCTGAGTAGGAAGAGAAATTATTAATGTCTAGGTATCTTGAAATGTTGCTTCATTGACTAAAAGTAGTCAAATTCCTAAACAAGCAAAAGCTAACACTTGCTTTCATCTGAAATAGGAAGTGCTGGATTTTGTTGAAAAATAATTGAGAGCAAAATCATAACAGAATAAAAAATATGACATAGGTACATTTCATATTTCATGAAGGAGTATAATTAAAAATTTTAAACTACGGTATAAGCTGGATTTAACTGCAGAAAGTTAAGTTAGAACATTCCTTTGCTTAGTATGATATAAATAGAAATAAGCATCTTATATTCAAGCGTAATATGTCCATCACAGAAGCATTTAATTAATCTCTTCATGATAAATTTAAGCAAATATTTTTCTCTATATAGTGAAGCTGAGAAAGTCAACCTGTAACCGAGAAAGAATTGGATAGGTGTCGCATATGCTTTTAGTTCTGAAAAGCTGGTGCTACTTCCAGATGTAGCTATTATGTGTCCACTTGGTGGAAAGAACAACATAAAATGATTGTACCTCCACTTCCTGCTTACACTGTTCCAGGACCACCATCTAAACCAGTGAACTCGGATGGGCCTTAGCATGCCTCTTATTATTTTTTACATTCTCAACAGAGTAACCAAAAATAAAGTACAGTAGTAACATATAAGAATAATATATGGTTTGAGGAGATCCTTGTCATTGTTTTCTTCCAGAGTCTCCTCTCCAAGAAGTGCCTTCATCTGTTCAAGTGCCACTCTTCTAAGTATTCTGCCAATGTTTTCCCACTTTTCCTCCCTTTGCTCATTGCCATCTCTTTGCCATGGCATATTGTTGTCTATTTTGTAAGTCCAGTCATGGTGCACATTGTTTGTTTTGTTGAATAAACAAAAATGACTAAGTCAAATGAACCACTTTATAGTTCAGGATGTGTGAATCAAGCTAACTAATTGTTTTTCTTCAAAAGGAGGATACGTTGGTCAAATTACCAGAATAATTTCTTTTAAAACTATATTAAGATAATGACCTTATTAAGTCACCTAAAAGCTGACAAAATGAGAGCAAGAACTCCTCCACAGACATAATGATTAAAAGTCCAGTAAAGTAGGAGGCAGAAAAAAATGTGGTTGCTTGTTTAAACTGTGCCTTCATTAGATTAATCTGTCACTTTGGGTAAGCTTATAATAATCACGAGTGCACATTAGAATGTTCTTGATGCAGAGATGGTGTCAGGCTGCACCAAGAACTTCCTCAAAACTTCCTGAAAAAAAGAAATAAGTAAATACTTACTGCACTTACCCAAATGTCTGTGCTAAAGGAAGATGAAGAATAACTTGGTGTAGGCTTAAATAACATTCACATTCTTTTCTTTGACATTTAATTTGCCTGATGAAAAGTTGAATCTGCATAGGAAGAAATACCTGTTTTGACTGTGTGTTTTAAGTATGTCTATTTATGGGTACACATGGCAAAGGAATGATTGTGTTTATTCTTCGTGATGAAAAAAAAAGAATTAATGAGAGATACAAGGTTCCTTTATTAAGGTGATGTTCTGAATATAAGACAGACCATTGTTAAATAGTGTCAGAAGTGGATCTTTGAGAAAAAATAGAGAAATAAAAAAGTAAAAGACACTAGTGGTAAACTAGAACAACTACAACGAAGTTGTAGGAAGAGAAACAAGTCTTGTATAAAAGATTAATTTCCCAACAGAATTGAGTGACAACAAGGAAAGAGGAAGTAGAAGCCCACTGGAACAAAGTTCCACAAAAGTGTGTATGGTTATGTCAATGGAGAATATGGAAAAGTGTGTTTGGGATGATAAAGTTAGAAAAACGTAGAAATAAAAAAATGTGTGTTAAGAGAATTATTACTACAAAAATAAAGATAAAATGTTGCAGAAAATAAGACCCTGTCTTATAATTTTTGAACCCTGAAATATTGCTTGGCCTTATTTTTGGGGATGTCTTATTTTGGGGTGCGTGGAGCAAGACCAGGCTCCTTTTGCCTTTTTAACTGTTTTCTAGCTGTGTCTCCCATTTCCCAGAGGAAATGGCGAGGACTGGTTGCGCATGTGGTTAAATATTTTCAGGGAGGGCTTATTTTTTGGGGGGCGAGGGCTTATTTTAGTGCATGCACTCAAAAGCCAAACTGGGCTTATTATCAGGTGATATTTTATTTTAGGGGAAACACGGTATAGGGGTAGAAAAAATAATTCAGAAAAATGCTGCCATAGAACTTAGAGAGGGTAAAAGAAGCAAAGAAAATGTTAAAGGACTGTTGATGATTTTTAAAAAAGGTTTTGGAAGTGGGTGAAAAAGGCTAAACAAGAAGACTCTGACAAAAGGGTGTCAAACTCATGTTGCAATCACGTGACATATCACAACATTTTTCCTCTTCATGAAGCTGGGGTGGACATGGCCTGCGCGTGATGCATGATGAATAGAGAACCCTGTGTGTTATAGTGGCTAAGACATTTGCCTAAGACTAGGGAGACAAAGCTTCAGGTGTATTCTTACCTATAAAAACTTAGCTTTGATCTATTCCCCTTTTCTCAGTTCAATCAACTTAGGTTGGAGAAGGGAGTGTTCTCTCATCTGCTGGAGGAGAGGAAGAGTATAAAACTAGCAAACAAAAAATCAAAATTGGAATAGCTTAGAATAAAACTGAACTGACAGAATGTTAGAAAGGGAATTTTATGGGAATTATGATACCGTTTTCCCCAAAATAAAACATGCCCTGATAATAAGCCCAATCGGTCTTTTGCGCACATGGCAATAAGGCCAAATGCTTATTTTAGGGTTCAAAAAAGTATAAGACAGGCTCTTATTTTCGGGAAAACACAGATATGTTGAACTGTGATTGTTCAAGGGTGTAATAAAGTTGAAACAAATTATAGATAACCTAAGAAATGTTAGCATATGGTTGTCCTTTGCTCGTTAGCAGGTCACTAAGAAATACAGTATAGGAACATGAGAAAAGCATTATTGTATGTAGGTCTATTTAGAAAAAAATAATGATAAATCAGTCGGCATGAAAGGCAAGCATTTGCCTTGATGGAGATGAAGGTTGGTTGCTAAATGTAGCAAAAGTATACAATGTAAGAATGCATGAAAATAAATGGAACATTTAGCAAATGGTTTAATATTCAGCACAGAGTCGGGCAAGGAGATCTTTATGGACAAATATATAAGAAATGCAGAAATGCTTTGTGATGGTGTTAGAGATTGAAGACAGAAGTACTTTTGCATGCAGAAGTTGCTGTGTTGTTAGCTGAAAGGCCAAAGGATTTATAAGTATTATAAGTTTGTATGACACAGCAAACAGTATGGATCTGCAAATTAATGTATCTCTAGCAGTAACTGTTCATCACTGACTATGAGGGCTTTAGGGTGAAAAGCAAAGCTAAGACATTAGTCTATGTCTTTTCTTTGCCTATCACTCTGTCTGCTCTTTGTCTAAGAGATTTCTAATTTGAATTTGCTTCCTTTTGCTTTTCTTTCCAAGCACATATGCACAAAATATATGCTTTGGGATTCTGCTCCTGAAAAGATGTAGCTATCTATTGTATCTGTTGGGCTTTGTCTAGACCTATAATGTATTTCCTGAAAAAAGTAACGCCTTACTTTTATTATTGTTATAAAACCTGCTTCTATAACTCTTCCTCAGATTAGATTCCCACTCTTAGAAAAACATGCAGAGAGTGTATTCACTTTTGACCTCAAATACCAAGGTAGTGGTATTTTCACTGTGTTTGACAGTGAAAGTAGAGAGAATAGTTCCAAATTAAAATATAAATGGTAAAAAACTAAAACAAGAGATTATTCTTTCCTATCTTGGTAGAATGTTTACTGAAGATGGAAAAATTGATAGAGAAATGTTAATGCCATGCAAATACTGACAACAAGATACTAGGTACTATATGTTCTATTGTGAGTTAAGGACATTTGTTTAAAAAAATTGTAAAATGAGAGCCAGCTTGGTCCAATGGTTAAGGCACCTGGTGAGAAAATGGACTGTGAGTTCTATTCCTGCCATAGGCGTGAAAGCCATGTCGGTGACTTTGGTTCAGTCAGTCTCTCTCAGTCCTACTCACCTCCCAGGACTGTTGTCGGAAAATAGGAGGGGGGAAAAGTATTAGATATGTTTGCCTCAGGGGTGGGTTTCACTTTCCTTTGCTACCGGTTCACTCACATGCACTCAGTTCTCTCTCTCGCACACACCAGTTCTGCACATGCACAGAGCATATTTGATGACATCCGGGTGGGTGGGTGGAGCCTCCAGCTGCTGCTGCTACTGGTTTGCCCGAACCGAGACAAACCAGTAGCAACCCACCAGTAGTTTGCTTCCTTAACCTATCTTTAAAAATAATAAAGGCAGAATAGAAAATGGTTTTATATATGTCCATTGTGTTCAATTGAAGTGAAAATTTTGTGTATCAGGAGAAATAAAAAAGTTGAATGCAGTGGGAATAAGTTTCTCAGGAAATATATGTGGCTAAGTCAGAAGAATGGATGAGTGATGAATGAATGTGAACTGAATATAAATAGGATGGATCAATAAAAAAAGAAACAAGTAATTTGAGTAGATGAATTAAATAAAGTTCACTTTGAGGTGTGGAGGGTTAGGTTGTGGCCCTTTAACTGTGTATTTTTAAAGTTGTATGCCACCTATGTGAGTTGGGTTTCAATATAAAGTTAGTAAAGAAATAAAATAATAAATAAAATTGCATTATGAAGCAAATTTATAAAGGAAGAGTGAATGGACTGAAAAGAAGGTGAAGTCAGAAGAAGTTGTGACTAGATAGGATTAATTATATCTTCTAGAAAGAGAGGGGTCAACTGAGGAGCAAACTAAATGAATTTCAGTTTGAGGCATAGATATAGTACATAGAGCAGGTGTGTCCAAACCTGACAACTTTAAGACTTGTGGACTTCAAATCCCAGAATTCCCCAGCAGCTGGCTGAGGAATTCTGGGAGTTGAAGCCCACAAGTCTTAAAGTTGCCAAGTTTGGACAGCCCTGACATAGAGGGATGGCTTGCAAGGCAGGGAAGGCATGTAATATATAAAGAATGGTTTGGGTGTAAGCTAGATCCAATGATGTATTTTTTTCTTTCTCTCTTGCCTCTAATGTCTCTTGCTTATTGTTTTGTTTGCACTTTGCATAATACAGGTTGCTCTAAAATTAAATAGCAATATAGTTACGTATTATATAAACCTGATAAGAATTCCTGGGTATTTTAAATATATCAGACTCTCTGAATGTCAATTCATCTAATAAACACATTAATATGGATTCGAGATTTCCCCCCTCATGCTCAATACAACTACTTAAGCCTTTGAAGACAATTCCAATAATTAGCTAGAACACTAAAGTTTCTGGTTAAATTTACTATAAATTAGTGTATCCAATATGGATACACTTAATTGTCATTTACTATTTCAAGAAGCGTTTACTGACTGGGAGCTGTGGTGGTGCAGTGATTAGAATGCAGTATTGCAGGCTAACTTTGTCTGCAGCAAGCAGTTCGATACTGACCAGCTCAAGGTTGACTCAGCCTTCCATCCTTCCAAGGTTGGTAAAATGAGGACCCAGATTGTTGGGCCAATATGCTGACCCTGTAAACCACTTAGACAAGTCCGTAAATCACTATGAAGTGATATATACAGTAAGTCTAAGTGCTATTGCTATATTAAACAGAGAAAAGAAGAAACACAGGGTATCCAGCCAACTTGGGCTCCCCTCTCGACCTTTTGATGTGTAATTATGAACCCTAATTTTTAATCTTAAATTAATTTTTAATTTTAATGTGCATTTTTATAAATTGTTTTATTTATTGGTTACAATCGCAACCAGCCTGCCTTCCATTGAGGATCTGTATACTGCACAAACCAGAAAGAGGGATGAGAAAATATCTAGAGTCCTCTCACATCCTGGACATAATCTTTTTCAACTTCTCTCCTCAGGACGCAGCTATAGAGCATTGCATGCGAAGATAATCACACATAAAGATAGTTTTCCCCCCCATGCGATCACTCTGCTGAATTCCCACAGCATTGTCTTATTTCTCATTTTTTCTCATCTTCTCATCTGTCCTACTATGGTCTCCTATTGGTTTCTTATGATCTATCAATTTTTATTTGTAACTTATGATTATTTATTGTAACTATGATTATGATCTATGACCTTGGAGTACCTGGAGACTCCAATTGGTGCAAAATGCAGCCGTGCAGGTGATTATGGGAGCCCCGAGGTTTTCTTGGGTGACCCCTCTCCTGCGCGAGCTGTATTGGCTCCCGGTGGTCTTCCGGGTTCACTTTAAGGTCCTGGTGATGATCTTTAAAGCGCCCCATGGCATTGGACCAAGGTACATGCAAGACCGCCTCCTGCCAAATACCTCCCAGCGACTGGTACGGTCCCACAGAGAGGGCCTGATAAGGGTCCCAACGGCCACCATGTGCCGTCTGGCGACCCCAAGGAAGAGGGCCTTCTCTGTGGGGGCTCCAACCCTCTGGAATGAACTTCCACCAGCACTGCGTAGACTTCCTGACTTAAAGTCATTCCGTCGGGAATTAAAAACTTACCTCTTCTGCCAGGCCGGCCTGGGAGGGATTCAGTCTGAAAGTTAAGGGTTGATTAAATTTTTAAATAGTTTAAATTTTAAATATCTTGAATTTTTTTAAATTGAATTAGCCATCGGCTATTTGTTTTTAAATTTTAATAGTAATATGCTGTATTGTTCTGTTTTAAATGGCTGTAAACCGCCCAGAGGCCACGGAGAGGGGCAGTATATAAATATAATGAAATAAATAAATAAATAAATAAATATTACTGTCAAAGAATCTAGAGAAAAGGATAAGGCTATTGTGGTTCTTTTTTTAAAAAAACAAAAAAACAAAAAAAAACCCCTAAAGGAGGCAAGCTAGTACTTAATCCAGGACTGGTAGTTAAATATATAGCTAAATGTCTGTATAGAGCATCATATCCATTCCTATGAGACCCAGTTCATTAACGATGACTAAATAAAGAAGTGAATGAGAATATTGCCATATTTATCCATAACCAATTAAACCATGCATGGTTTACTCAGTTAACCTGATTGTCTGAAGCTTGCATGACCCACTGAACCATAAACTCACCATACAAGATAAAAATCCATTGTCTAGTCAGTGATTTGGTGTGCCAAACATATACAGCTAATGAGCAAAATGTTTGCGGAAACAATTAAGAGAAATGTTTCTCTCCTTATGCATCATTGGGTAGGTGGGATTTTTTTTTCTAAATGATTCCTTAGCTACTTCTTCCCCAAGAGGTATTACCTTGTTCTCTGAAGGGCAGGAATTCCAATTCCATCACCACCGAGAATGGTGGAATAGCGATGAGACACAGCTGACTGTTTAAAATGGTGAACCAGCCTTGACCGGAATCATCATAGGCAGGAAAGGCACAGCTGTGTTGCGGAGTTGCCTCTGGCCATCACCCAGGCTTTGCAAATAGGGCTGCCTCCCTTTTCAAATCGACGAGCCGCCTAGAGATGGAGAAGAGGAGAAAAGAAATGGGGCTAACCCTGCCTCTGAGGACCGGCAAAAGGCACAGAAAGGGGCTTGTCGAGAATATGAGTTTGTTTTCATCCAAAGTTGGAATTATGAAATAAACTAGCAATTTATTGTCGGGTTTCAAAAAACAAGGAGACAAAGAAGCCCTCTTTCATTCTTATAAATTATCTGTTATCCAGCCATAGGTCCCCAAGGGAGATATATTGCCTGACCTGTTTTTGTCGCATGCTATCTTGCACATTAGCATTTGCTAAATATATTGTGGCAGTTGATTTATTCTGTCCATAGCTCCAGGAATCGCATCTAGACACCACTGGAGTGGCTTGATTATATGAAAATAATGAATTATGATTATATTTTCCACCCACCCACCCTATTTATCCTTTTAAAGGCATACAGTAGGAATCATGCACACATTGTACTTCCAAAAAAATTTTTATGGGGAAAAGCATGTTAATCAGGTTGCTGGAAAAGATATTAATTGCAAATATATCATTCATAGTGAAAATCTTCTATTAAACAACAGCAAAGGCTGGATGCTGTAGTGCTTCGATTTGTGCAGAAGTAATCTCGAATGGTTACATTAATATTTAGGTTTTCTAATAATGCCCTTAAGAGCAGCTAAATGGTGCTTAGCCACAGCGTTCACTTCATCTTCTTCTTGGAAATTGTTTTCGCAGAAAAAAGTGAACCAGACCCTGCTGGCTACTGAAGAGTTATTTGGAAAGAAGAAATACATGCTATACAGTAAGACATATTCTGTATATCTCCATGTTCTTCCTGTACCATTATGCTTTCAGTTAAGGATTTTTTACGTCAAAAGAATCAGAAGTGGGAGACCAGCGTATGCATGTTCTTGAAGTCTGGGGATGCATGAATGCAATCCTAATACAAGTTCTCTTTTTTCCCCAGGTTTCTAACTGTCTTCTCTAGGAATGGGAAAGCTGTGGGTCTCCTGACACTGAAGCACAGTGTCCCTCACCATTGGAAATTCAGTAATGTTGGGAAGGTTTTAAGTTCTCCACCCTGATATTCAAGGGCACATACAGGTTAGTCCTTTGACTTCACGATCACAATTGAGCCTAAAATTTCTTTTTGCTAAGTGAGATATTTGTTAAGTGAGTTTTGCCCCATTTTACAACCTGTCTCACCACGGTTATTAAGTGAATCACTGCAGGTGTCAGGACAGCAACATGGTTGTTACGTCAATCTGGCTTCCACATTGACTTTGCTTGTCAGAAGGTTGCAAAAGGGAGTCACATGACCCCAGGATTCTACAACCGTCATAAATATGAACCAGTTGCCAAGTGTCTGAATTATGACTACATGACCCTGGGGAATTGTACAACAGTCGTAAGTCACTTTTTTCAGTGCCATTGTAATTTTGAACGGTCAGTAAATGAACAGTTGTAAGTCAGGGACTACCTGTACTTTAGGATGTGTCCCCCAGAGGTCAATTTCATTAAATACCTTTTCACTCGCATAGGATCTTTGCCCCTGTGAAGAGTGTCTCAGAGTAAAGCTTGAAATCGGGTTAATTATGTGAAGGCGATTAAAATGCATCATTTTCTGTTATGTAAACGGCATCGGCAGGGCTGGCTGAACAGCCTAATGATGCATCGCCCATCCTGTGTCCCATTCTGTTTGCATTTCAAGGAAAGAGTCCACTGACGCCATTGGAAAATCTTGAAATGCACAGCAGCTTCAGAGGGAACAAATGCACAAAGCGGTTTGAGAGAGGTTTTTGTCTGGATGTCACTAGGAAAGGATTGTATTTTCTCTCCCAGAGAAAAGTCCTGCGGTTGCTATTTGCATTGGCAGAAATCATAACCACATCCACATCATTAATGTTCCACCATCTCTAGTTGTACCATTTATTCAAAACGTAGGAGAGCTTGTATTTAATCTATCTTGATAGTAGTTCTAAGGGGCCTTTCCATTTTATCCCTACAATAACCATCCCATGCTGCAGGCTGGGCTAAAAATGAGAGAGCCAGCTCTCCTTGATCAAATGTAGACCCTAACCATTTTCGATGGAAGAGAGAACGTAAAAACTCTTCTCTTGCTACCTTTTATCTAAGGCACATCTCTCCGGGAGCACAATGCATCAGCTGCCTAAAGTTTCTGGTTACTAATTTGTTCCTCTGATCCCTATTAGAGTAAAGGATAGGATTTTTTGGAGCAAACAGATGCTGCTTTTGATAATGAACAAAACCATTGCAGATCCATAATTTCTGAAACGCAATGATCAGCCCCATAGGTGCACATTTCTTAACTGAGAGTGGGTGTTGCATATTTGTCTCTGTGTAACTCTAATTAAAGATGCCATGTTCACTTATTTTTATAACAACAAATGGCTAGATTTGTATTGCAGGCTTTTTCTTGGAGCTCAAGATGATTTGTAAGGGGCATTTCCACTTTATCCCTACAGTAACAGCTGTAGGCTGGGCTAAAAGCTAGTGGGCTTCCATTACTGAAGCCTGATTTAAATGCAAGTCTCTTCATTCCTAGAATATGTGGATACCTTTGCTGCTGCTCTGAGTGCATCTCAACTTTGGAATAGTTTATGTATTTACTTCTTAGAAAAATGGTTGTTGCATATATGAAGGCCTCCCATTCTAAAGTTTAAATTAGAATTAGAATAACAGAGTTGGAAGGGACCTTGGAGGTCTTCTAGTCAAACCCCCTGCCCAGGTGAAACCTACACCACTTCAGACAAATGGTTATCCAACATCTTCTTAAAAACTTCCATTGTTGGAGCATTCACAACTTCT
>JANHFP010007646.1:7742-20147 GCA_032468135.1 Calamaria suluensis | reverse complement strand
GGAATTGTAGCTAAACCTCCTTTTTTTTTGCTCACTAAGTGAAATAGATGTGTGCAGCTGTTTCAGGCATGGCCGGATGCACATAAAGAGCATATGGCCCCTGCATACAATTTGGTGAGGAAAAAACAACCTGGGATTCAGTTTGAGATGTATCTAAAGCAGAATAGATGTTCTTGCAGTGCCATCTTTTGGCTGAAATGCCTTTTCTTTCTTCTTTTTTCATACCTCTGCAACAGAATGTCATTAAAAAGGGTTCATCCAAACATTTCCTGTTCTCCCAGGAGGACCCTGGTTCCTGCAGTTTCCAGATTCTACAACTAGCAATAAAATGTTTTAAAAGTAGCAAGACAGTCCTGAAGAACATTGTAAGATGTCAATAATTATAACAAAAGGAAGCACACAAACCAAACATTATTTTCTTTACCCATCTACCAGAAAGTAAAATATAACATGTATAAACTTTCAGTAGAAAGTATTTAGATAGTTTGGATCCTTCAACTAAAAAAATATCTAGGAAACTTGTTTGATGCATAGAAACATGTCTTCTGTAAAAGAATAAACTTGTTCTGTATCTAGCATTTTCACAATCGTACAACTACTTTTTTTTCCTGATGCAGTATCCAAAATTCTGTTTGGGGAAAGCAGATATAAACAAGAGTTAGAGGGAAAACATATGGCAGGCATATGTGGGGAGGCAGGAAATGAAGGACATAGACATTTTCATCTATTATCTTTTTCTAATCAAGCTCTGTCCAATATTACTTTGCAACTATTTAATGCAGACTAATCTCAAATTTGAAACACCACTACATATCTGATTCACTTGAGAAATTCAATTTCACTTGTACTCAGGAGTGCTTTGTCAAAAAAGCACTCTACTATTGTTTTATTTATTTTTAAATATACATTAGTAATTCTGTATCTGTGATTGTATGTATGCAATTGTATTTTAATTTACATTTAATATGCATATTGATTCTACAAAAAAACTTGGCCTAGTTGTTTTAACAATTGCTATTTTTAAAAACCATTGATCCAAAGAAGAATGTACTTTATCTTTTTAGTTGTAATGAATCTAGTGGCTTTTAACAACAATTGAATTCATTCCATACATTGCACATTGTATAAATGTTGAAAAAGGTGACAGTAAAGTTGCATTATACTTAAATACTGGGTGATTATATAATTTTTCCAATTTGTTATATAACTGGAAACAAAATAAACTATCAGATATGATAATTCTACAATTTATTCACTGTAATAAAAATCTTTTTGCTATAATCTATAGATGTAGATGAATATAAATACAGTTAACTTAAATTTTCCTTTTATTTCTGGTTACCAAAATCAGTGTCATATAAGGAGCATAGTGATGGGTTAGGACTATAGGCACCAAGATTCAAAAGTTGAATACAATGGAGCTTATTAGAAAACCTTGAACTAAGTATTGTAGTATTTATATGAAATCAGGGCACTTCTAAGTTCCCACCTGTAAAAAAGGCTAGGCAGAAAATCATTGTAAATGCAGGCTAATTTCTTGTACAATGGTAGGTTCACTGCTTTTTCAATTTTTACCAAGTTAATTACTGAAACTAATCCAGAAGCTTTCTCATTCTCCAATAACTGTGTGTATGTGTCACATTTGTGTATAATTGCCTGGCCACTAATAGACTAAAAAATGGAATAAAATAAGACGCTATATTGATTTTGTATCCCTATAGTCAATTATTCTCTTTTACAAAACTACAAAATAGCCCTCACATTTCCAGCAGAAACAGAAAAAAATGTGCTTCAATTATACCAAAATTGGTGAGGCAGAAAGCAAGCAACTGGATGGAGAAAGAAAAAGAAGCCATATATAGGTGTTTTTAAGGGTTAAAATTAAAATCTTAACAGGTTGTAACTCCTATAAGATTTTATCTAGATTTAGAAACTAAACAAGGAGTTTGAGAAAAGTCCTGGGGAAAAAAACAGTAGTAAATAAATCAGTTCCTTAAAACAGTGGCAACTATTTTACATCATGATTCTTCATAGTAATTTTTGAAGCGTGCAGATGTTTACTGTGTTTGATTTAATATACTTTTTCACACACCTTTTACATTCAGGATGAAAATGGGATAAACAGGCCAGTGTGTTCATATATTAGGCCACTTCGAGCAGGCCGACTTCTGGACACACCTCGGCAAGCTGCCAGATTTGTCAACGTAATTGGTTATGAGAAAGCCCCTATCATTGGGGGAGGAAACTGTAAACAAGAACAATGGTGTTCTCTTCTGGCCTTTCTCTGTAGGAACAAGGTATAATTTAAATCTAAATTCTTCTATATTATTAACTCATAGTTCAAGCAATTTAGAATATGGCTTTCATCCAGAAGCCCTGTGCTAAAATTTATCATGCCTTTGAACTCAAGAAACAATGCGGTTTAGATGATTTTACATGTTATAGTATAGACATAAAGAAAAATATAATTAAGCAGCAAAGTTCAATGTGTGCCTTTTCCTAGTATTGCTAAATAAGGAACAAACTCTAGCATATATTTCCTATATAAAATAATGAGGCATTTGCATTTTAGTAATAGGTTCTGAGTTTTCCTTCTCCAATAAATATGTGCATCATTTTCTAATAGCATGTATTCAGTAACATCTTGTTAACTAGGGCTAAGCAAAATCCAACTATTTGGGAATAAAATCTGAAGAGCATTACAGATAGTCCGTTGAAGTTCCGAACAATTTACCTGGGGTACTCATGAACCAGATTCAAAGTTCTGTCAGTTGGGCCCTTTCCCCCCCCCCCCCCTCAACTACATCACCCCAATTTGGGCACTTGACAACCAGGCTGCATTTGCAGCATTTTGCAGTCACAAGACCACATTTTAAGGCATTTTGCTCCAAATCAACACTTACTGATTTTTCGGAGTATAAGACGCACCTTAGTTTTTGGGGAGGAAAATAGGGGGGAAAATTCTGCCTACCAGGTATTCATCTAGGTAGCATTGCTGAGTCCTCATTGTATCTGGGAAGCGTACTAAAGTTACTGTGTGTTTGTCTGGTACTGATTGCTTAGCAATAATGCACTCAAGCACAGTTTCTGATAAAATAAGGAATATATTTACAAGGAAAACTATTTACATCAACTCATATACATTTTTACAGTCAGACATTCATCTAACACAAATATCTGTAGATTAATAGTATACATTACCAACCTGCATAGCTAGTTACTGGGCATAGCTATTGGCTTCAAGCTACCCATTTTGACCCCTGAATTCACCACAGTTTGCTGCATAGCAAACTACAATCATCAGGCCTAGAGTTCCCTTTGGCTCTGCCTCTTTTATACATATAATCCTGTAATTAAACATCATTATGGGTTCTGCTTACAGCAAGCTCTTAAAGTAACAATGACAGACTAGGTATCAGGGTCTATCAATTCTCAACAAGCATCCTCAGTTTGGTCAGCTTCAACACATTAATTTGCTGGTTTTGAGGATTGGAGATAAAAACAGATTCTAAAGCACAGCTGATCTTCAGAGAGAGACGCAATGAGAAAAGCAGGCAAACTAGGGTTTTGTTAGGGCTGAAAAAAAGCTTCAAAAAAGCTACATTTGGAGTATAAGACACACCCAACTTTCAGCCTCTTTTTTTGGGGGGGAGTGGTCTTATACTCCCAAAAATACGGTACTTTTGGTTTTTGGCAAAACTGCACTCATAGCAAACTGTCGGTTGCACGACTGACCTCCTTTACAACCATCACAAGTTATGGCAGACTTAATTATGGTTTTAACTCAAGGACTATGTAGAAAGTTTCATTTTTCCTTTGGATTATGCTGAAACTATTCAGATTCTGATATTCTGGAAGGAGAAGTGAATTTCAGAAATAAATTCCTCAAAGTAGAAGTAGTTTAAGGTATTCTAGAATAAATTTTCCATAAGATACTAAATTATTTAAGAATGGGTTGTTTCAGAGGAGACCTGGACAATAATAACATTGTTCGTGATCTATGAATGTAAACTAATGGTAGATGTGCATATATGTTCTGTTCTAGAAAGATACTATTTTGCAACCATTCATTTTTTCTGTAGATCACATCAAACTGGACACTTACAAACATTAACCTTCCAGAATAGGAAGAGATTCATGTGTAAAGGAAGAGAACATTTTATATATTCCTATATATTTATAACAATAAAAATGGTAATTTGTTTAGACCAAGAACTCATAGTTCTTAGATAATTGCTACATTAGTTACAATATGCCACTTACATCATAATTAGATGTTAAGTTTTACTTTGTAAAAAAATTAAAATAGTTCTTACAAGTTTGTGTTCTACCTTTAATATATCTCTTCTTCAGGGTGATTGTGAAGATCACGCTAACCTTTTGTGTAGTCTTCTGTTGGGATTTGGGATGGAAGCATTTGTTTGTGTAGGAACAAAAGCTAAAGGCACTCCGCACACATGGGTGATGACTTATGGGACTGAAGGAGTAACTACTTTCTGGGAGAGTTTAACAGGTCATAGGTAAGAAAAATAGTAAAAGTATGGCAAGTTATGACAATTCAAATATCAGAATGCAAACTACTGGAAACCATTTCATTTTGTTTAACCAATCAGTAAATAAAATTATTATTTAACAAAAATGTTTCAGTTCAGACTGAGCACACTACTTCATTAAAATGCCATGCAAAATAATTACAATTTTGCAGTCAAAAATTGGCCACATATTCAATCCATGAGAATAAATGTACAGCTCCAAAATATAATTTCTCAATAGTCTATATAAGTGGCAAAATTCTGATTAGTTGGCTTGATTGTGTATTTTTCAAGAACATAAGGCAACCAATGTTTCAGTACAACATCTTTTCAGGGCAATTTCCCAATGGAAATGCTGTTTTGTGATGAAAAACTGGTGGCATAAGAATGAAAGGTGATTAAAAGTACAAGGGCAAGGACAGGATAACTAACTGTCCTGGTAAAATACTGCATTATGAAATGAAGAGCAGAGATTCAGGTTTGCTCTTTAGTTTGCATAGGTATTTATGGATGTATTGTTGAATGAAAGTGTATTGTTGAACCCATCCCTGTATTTTTAATCAAAGTTGAACAATCAGCAACTCATCTATGCCAAAATAATGTTGACTAAAAAGCTAATCCATTAGTTTAGTTTAAAATTTAATTTAACTCTTGCTTTATTAAGGCATGTCTTTTGTTCTTAGGTACATCCACAATCCGGTCAAACCTGATGACCCTCCGAATGTTATGCAACCCAAGGCACTATATCCTTACAGAACAATAGGCTGTATCTTCAATCATCAGAAGTTTTTTGCAAACTGCCAGCCTTCTGATGCTGTAGAAATTTGTATCTTTGATTTGCATGATGAATCCAAATGGAAACCAATGAGTGGAGAAGCAATCAACTCTGTGTGTTCTCCAGGGGCCACAACTGCACTTCCATCTTTTCCTCCTCTCTGTAGTTCCACAACAAATGCTGCATCAGCAAGCAATGAACTAGAATTGCAATTTAGAATGTTAGTCGTAGAACATAGGAAAGTAAGTATCTTTATTGGTAGGCGCTATGAAATTTGAACATTTACTTTTTAAAAATAAAGCAAATTTACTTTTAAGTTAACAAGTGTATGCTTCTTTAAAATTTGCCTCATATTTCTTTTGCATTTTTAAATGCTGCATCTAGGTATCTTAAATGCTTCTTCTTGTTTTTAAATTACTCCTATTTCATCTTCTGTCCTTGATTCTACAACTGTACTGAGTCAGTATACTCCTATCATACAACCTACTTTCTATCAGACTCAGTAACTTTGCTATCAACTCAAACCTTTTTCATTCAGCTTAATGTTTAAAAGAGTAATGGCTGTTTAGAATAGCCAGAGTCAAGTAGGATTGAAACTAACTCTGGCAAGGGATAATGAATCATAATCCGTGAGTTGCTTAAGTAAATCTGACAACCATTCATTATTGTTAAATTAAAAATGAGAATGTATATAGTCTAATCAATTCTGAGTAGAAGTATAGATAACCCTTGTTCAGTGACCACAATTGTGACTGGCAACTTTGTGGCTAAGTGAAATGGCTGTTAGGTGAGAAATTATGTTAAAGTAATTGTGCTTTACCCAACTCTTCACTCTTTGGAATGAATTCACTATTTTTCTAAAAAATTAAAAAGAGCACATGGTGAATTCCTCTTCATTATAACATCCATAAGATTGTTTACAGTAGTGAGCATTGCTTTGGGTAGTTATTAACCTTTTAATCTGAATATAGGATTTTTATATTTATATTTTATAAAATACAAAGAAGAAAAGAAAATAGGACGTTAAGGGAGGGAATGGGAACAGGGGAAAGGTGGAAGAGAAGAAGAAAGAAAAGGGGGCATTACTTTCAACTCTTCGTAGCACAGTACAAGATAAACACACTCCAACCTCAACTTTTTACTTTTACACATTAATATATAACTAGCCATTTCTGTAACACGAAATCTTTATAATCAACAAAACCAAGATCAAAGTTTCATATTTTTTTCTTCACAAGCAAAATTTGAGAAGTGATATCCAAATAACATATTTTCCTCTTTAAATGAAGTAATCAAATTAACCATTACTGCTTTATCTTCCTTGCTATAGGAATGCTATGTATTTCTATTTGCACCTAGTAATATTTGTTAGCTATCACTATTTTTATTTTCAAAATTTATTCTTTCAAATTCTTTAGCCTTACTAAAAGAGAAAAATACAGGATTTTCACATAATCCTGGATTTTTCTTCTAAGTATCTTAAATAATAAAATAGAAAAGATGAAAAGGTTTCATTTGTACATAATCCCTGGACAGAATAGTAAATCCTGAAATTTTATTTTACTCTTTCCTGGGCAAAGTCACTGAAGAAATTTAGAAGCTTAGAGCCCAAAAAGTCCATGTCATTCATTACACCACTAGGTGGCAGATCAAGACACTTAATATTTTTATTTTTTCTTATTGTACATTAAAAAAAATTACAATGTTCAAAGTACTTATGTGATATATGGTTTGTTTCTAGAACATTCTCTTTACACCCCTCCCAACATACTGTTTGAATAAAAAAGTAGTCTATGGTATTTGTAATGTGGCTTAGACCCATTTTGTTCTGCACATTTCCAGCTGAACCTTACAAAATAACATAATATATTTTTGTTCTTCAATCTTCAAGAGAATTTGGCCATGTCTGTAATGTAACTTACATTTTTTGAAAAGTGTCTTCTATCAGAAAAAAAAGTGATGAACTCTTTCTTAAACCTTCTGATCTTATCCAAGTGTTTTAAGAAAACCAAACATACATTTCAAACATTTATAACATGTAATAGTAAAATTGAAAATTTCCTTACAACAGTTGCTTTCAAGTGACAAATTTTAGTAACACAGAATAAAGACTCAAAGAAGTGATAGTTTTCTCTTTACCTATTTTCCCTATAGATATCATAGGGCATATGACATTCTGTTTTATAATTCAGATTTGTAAACTAAAAATATTTTGAGTGAGTATAGAGTAGTAAACTAGCTAAATTGGGAGCTGCTTTTGTGTGTAACCTTTTCTAAAGAAACTGGCAAAATTAGTTATTCCATCTCTTATAATTAATGGCAATTATCAACTTTTTTGTTTTGTCAATCTACAGGATCTTGGCCTTGCAACAATTTGGGACGATCAGTTATCTTATTTCTTGTCACCAGCTTTGGCAGCCTATGAACTTGAACGCACAACAGGAATTTCTTCAGGAAATGAAGAATTTCAAGATATTATCAGGAGAGCTGTACCAGATGGTCACACATTCAAAGGATTTCCCATTCACTTTGTGTATAGAAATGCTAGGAGAACATTTGCTGCATGTCTTCGGTAAAACTTGTTTCCTTTTTTTTTAATATAATTTTTATCTAAGATACTGGTCTGATATCATTCTGTATAAGATATCCCACTCAATATAGGATCAAACAGAATAGAAAATTGGAGGGATCACAAGGAAATTATGAGAGCCAGTTCAGTGCAGTGGTTAAGATACTGGTCTACAAACCAGCAGACTTGATTTCTATGCAACCCTTAGGCATGAAAACTGGCTGGGTGACTTTGGGCCATACTCTAAACCTATTTCACAGGGTGGCAGTTGTGGGGAATATAGGAAGCAGAAATAAGAGGTATGTTTGCTGCCTTGAGTTATATATAAAAGAGGCAGGATAAAAATCTACTAACATTAGAGTAATGCAACATTCATAGCTAGCAGAAACAAAGTCGGTTTGGATGTACTTCCCCATAAGTAACAAGACTTTTGTGGGGGAATATCATCACCATTTGATGTGGAAAATTTCTTTCATTTCTTGCTGAGGTTATTATTAAGAGCTTCAGAATGTTACAGAGTTTCTGGATCCATTTTATTTAGACTTTTTAATAGTGAAATTGCTTTGATTACCTTAGTATATGACCTGAACCAGGAAATTGAAAGTAAGCTTGCCAGTTCTCCTAACCCTGTCATTGGCTTTTGATATTGTTGCCATAGTATGCTTTGGAACTGTTGACAGGATTGAGACTTCAGGATATTTGCCTCCATTCTCCTATGCACGGTCTGAGTTCAGGAGAAGGTGTAGAAGACTACTGCTTGACACCTAAGTTTACCTGCAATTATTTGCACTTTCATTACCTGACCAATTGATAAGGCCAGAATCCAAGCAAGTATCATTCTTGCTATTGCATTGAATATTAATTTATTTAACTAAAAAAACCTGATTGGCTATGCAAATCATGTCAACAGCTGCAATTTGGTTTCTGGGGACCTGGTCTGAGTTATATAGATGATGGGCTGCTACCGCAAGATGGATCATAGCTCATAAAAATCAATAAATGTGTTCAGCCAAAGCAGCCTGGTTAGGAAGGCTTTAAATTGTATGTTAGGAGGTATAATAATATACTCTATGATATGCAGATAAGCAAGCTAGTTAAATATGGTGGATGGGTTTATGATTTTTTTTCCTGACTTGAAAATCACACTCAACCAAAAGATTAGAAAATGTGTCATTTTGGGAAGAGATTGAAAGAGCTGAGAGTATGCTTAGCTTTGAGAAAAGACAACTGAGAGTGGGATATGAGAGCATTCTTCAAAGATCTAAAAGTATGTCACATCAAAGATTAAGATCTATTCTTTCTGGAGATTTAATGGATTACAGCGATGAGAAGGTATTTTTGAATGACAGTTAAAAGAAACTTTGTAATGGAGAGAAGAACCAATTATGCAGAAATGCAAAAGGTTCTTTTTCATTGCTTTGCTGAAGCAGAGGCTAGATGCCCAACTCGTTTGAATTCTTCCCAAGGTTGGACTTGATGGCTTAAATGCCCCCTTTCCTAATATAATTTTAAACTAACTTGAATAAGTTAACATTTTTGTGTAATAATTAGTATTCTCAACATATTCTGCATGTGTTATTTATTTCAATCAAATTACAGTAACGCTTCATGTTTCTGCTTCTTCAAATAGATCTCCTTTCTGTGAAGAAATTCTGTGCTGTAGAGGGGACCATGTGAGATTTGCAGTTCGTGTCAGAGTCTTCACATATCCCGAATCTGCATGTGCTGTTTGGATCATGCTTGCTTGCAAATACCGTTGTATACTTTAAGAAATTGTTTGCATATTTGGGTGAAATTGTGTGCTATTACATGCAAACCTTATAGAAAATCAAATATTGTGTGTGTGATGAATGCAGCTGATCCTGGTCTCAAACCTGGTTAAATAGAATTCATTGGGATTAATTTTAATGAACTTCGTTTCTATGTCTGCTTAGATATTTAAGGCTATGGAGGGTTGGTTGCCCTCATGTTGAGAGGTATCGGGATTGCCATTCAGCTTCCTCAGCTTTCAAAGAGCTACAGAAGGCAGTCTGTGATGTCTGACATTTTAGAGCCTTAAAAAAACACAAAATAATACCTGGAATCACTATTCTGGGTCCATTTTAATTTAAAGGAGGAATTGGAAGTGATTGTCTTCTATATGCTAACTGTACCCATCCTTAAAATCCAGGGGGGGAGCCAAACAGGCCAAAATTCAGCTAAAAAATATTTTTCAGAGTTAACCTCTTTGGAAGTTCTTCATTTCAACTCACTCTCTTAATTCTGAATAAAAGAATCTGTAACAAAAATCATGCCACTTAAGCTCAAGTATATTGCCTCCAGATTTTGGCAGCACAATCTTTATCACTCCTGATTTCAGGAGATTTTAAAAACAAATATTTGAATACAATATGGTAGATCCCTAATAAAGGATACTGCTATACTGAGTATAGCAGTATAGTAATACTGCTATACTATTAGAATTGATCTGTGTAATTATATACTGTATATCATGAAAGAAATTGTATAATATATTTTATATATTTTATTGAAATAAAATCTGTTAATGAATGATTTAAACTGAAGTTTAAATTGGTAAAAATCTAAATCAGGTTTCTAACAACAAAAAAACAAAAACAAAAAACCCACTCAGAAATTAAAGCAGTAAAATATACACTTTTTCTTTTGAAAATCTACTAAAATGAAAGATGGGAACATCCTGTATACTATAATACTTTACACAAAATCAAAATACTAATCAAATGGAGAAAAGTGATTCAGTCTGTCCACAAGGTTTATAGACAATGATTAGTTTGTGATATGAATATGCATACTTCCATCATAACTCAAGATCAACTAATCTACAATTCAGATTTTGATTCTATATTGCAATTAAACATATTGTTGATGTTCCGGAAAAATAAGGCTAAACTAATGCTTTTCATAAATGGCTTTAAGCCAGTCTTCAGCCTACTTGTGGAAATATTGGCTGTCTACTTATATTACACTTATACATTTAATAATTTAGTGAATACATTCATAACAATAGTGAATAATCGTTCCAGAGCCAAAGGAGGGAATGCACTCTGATTGAGTAGGTTTTATTGCCTCTGCTGCCTATTTCTTCTTATAGATTAAAGGTTTCCCTCGCACATATGTGCTAGTTGTTTCCGACTAGGGGGCGGTGCTCATCTCCGTTTCAAAACCGAAGAGCCAGCACTGTCCGAAGACGTCTCCATGGTCATGTGGCCGGCATGACTAAATGCCAAAGGCGCACCAAACACTTACCTTTCCACCAAAGGTGGTCCCTATTTTTTCTACTTGCATTTTTACGTGTTTTCAAAACTGCTAGGTTGGCCGAAGCTGGAACAAGTAACGGGAGCTCACCCTGTTCTGCGGCACTAGGGATTCGAACCGCTGAACTGCCGACCTGATCGACAAGCTCAGCTGTCTTACCCGCTGAGCCACTGCATCCCTGTTCTTATAGATTATGTTCGTACCATAAATGAACCATAAATTAACTACTCACATTTCAGTCGAACATGCTTTTATAAATCCAGATCATGAGAATAATTTACGGTTAGTATGTTTTACAAATTCAGAATTATAATTAGGTTAATTATAATTAGGTTAATCTTAGGTAAAGACAGTGTATGGACCGAGCTATGGATTTGGCAGTGTTGTGCTTCAGCGTTTAGTGAACAGGATCTAGAAATAGGTCTCATCAACCTTCAACTCAGAAAAGAGTTTGGCTAAAGACCAATCAGAAGTCAGCATTCCTGCTTATAAAAACATGAGACCAGTCAGTTGCCCGTTATCTGCATAGTAGACCATCTTGCCAGCCCCAGCTTCCGGTTAAACCTCAGGAAATCTGTTGTTTAGAGCACAAATTCCACTTTGAAGGCTCACTAAATCTTCAAAGCTCAACACAAGTATACATGGACTGTATCCGTCTCTCTGAAGCAGCCTCATTAAGCTCATGGCAATGTTCCTTCTAGCCCAATTTGATTTCCTGTTGGGTTTGTAGAAATCCTGCTTAACTGCCCATGCCAGGAATTAACCAAGGCTGTAGGCTAAATTGGGAAGGGAAAAAAGAACCCTAAAAGGTACCAGCAAACCGCTTCCATACTGTTGCCCAGAAAATAACTTGGGTGTGTCAGGATAGTCAGCAGAACTCAACATTTTTTAAAATAAAAGTTTAGTCTATTAGGTTGCAGCTTTCACACATCAACATGAACAAATTAGACTTTTAAAATGAATAAAATGTAAAAAAAAAACAGCAAAAGGAAAGCAGAAAAAAATATATTAATGGAATCTGTCAGCAGAACACAAATACCTCTTTTCTTATATTTCACACACACACACACATATATATATATATTATTTGTTTTTGTAGGTTTTCACGGTCATAAGTATGTGAATTTGTGTATTCTCGGGTTTCTTCCCGTGTAAAGGTTTGCATATATTTGCGATGTTTCGATGAAATCCCATTCATCATCATCGGGCTAGGTCCCATGAGGCTAGGCCTCAATCCAGACCTGCTGAGAGCA
>JANHFP010007642.1:7830-22736 GCA_032468135.1 Calamaria suluensis | reverse complement strand
CTGGACCTGGTGGTTCTGGAGCAGCTCCTGGCCCTCCTCCCCCCAGAGATGGAGGGCTGGGTGCGGGAGTGTGGAGCAGTGACCAGTTCCCAGGCGGTGGCCCTGGCGGAAGGCTTCCTACTGAGCCGGGCAGAGGAGCAGAAGGAGCAGGTCAAATTGAAGGTGAGATAGTTTCGGGAGCTCAGAAGGGAATAGAGAATGTTTGAATACTTCACTCCTCCTTCCCAAACTGTAACCCATTGCTAAGACATCAGTAAGGGGTGTGCTTAAGCGCACTATCATGCCTACTGTCCCTATCCTAATGTTCCTTTTTTACTTGTATCCTTTTCATGTATTCAAATCATGTTTATAGTTTTATCTCTTATTTTGTATATGTTTAACAAACAAACATGACTAATGGATATTGAGCGCTTTGTGGTTTTGTTCTGAATATAAGGATCCATTTATTTCACGTGTTGTACATTAATTCTGTTTTTTCCCGTTCTATTTGAAGTGCTTCACTATGGAGATGAGAGATCCTGATGGAAAGAAGAATCTATCAAACCCCTCTCAGGAGCTAATTTTCAGGAGGATCCCTTGGGAAGATCAAAATCAGGACACCACAGGAGGTAATAAAGATCCTTTGATTTCCCATCTGTCTTACCTTCGCTGTCTCTTCTCGTCTATAGAATACTTCCTCGTATTTTGTTAATTATGAATTTTGAAATTATTTATTCCTTGCAGAGAAAAAAACAATGATGCTTCATGGCTTTTCGGGCAGAAATCAAACAGCGGTTGAATCTCCAAATCAAGTAAGAAAGGGAAAAGTTATTATATTTGTATTCTCCCTTCAGGAAGTGAAGTAGGTGTGCAAAGTTCTCTTTCCTTTTCTTCCCCCTCCCACCGCCAGTTTGGACTGGATTATTTTTGTGTTCTTCCGCAGCATGAACAACAGAATAGCAGATTCCCCAAATACTTCTTCAGTTAAAGACATTTTCAGATTTGCCCATTTTCTCACCTAAAATGTGAACTTATGTGATGGACAGCAATTGAACTTGGTGCATATCTTTGCTTTGGGTATTTGGGAACAATGGAACAGAATAACAGAGTTGGTAGGGATCTTGGAGATCTTTTAGTCCAACCCCCTGCTCAGACTGGGAGCCCTATAACATCTTAGATGTTGGCTGTACAATTTTTTCATAAACACCTCCAGTGTTAGAGCACCCACAATTTCTAGAGGGAAGTCATTCCACTGATTAATTGTTGTCAGCGGCCACCGCCTTGCAACACTGCTATTATGTCACCCCCTAGTCCTTCTTTTCATTAAACTAGACATACCGAATTCCAACAACTGTTCTTTATATTTTTTAGACTCCAGGGCCCTAATCATTCCGGTTGCTCTTCTCTGTACTCTTTCTAGAGTCTCTTCTTTTTTACATCTGGGAACCAAAACTGGATGCAATATTCCAAGTGTGGTTTTATCAAGGCATTATAAAGTGGTACAAACACTTCATGTGAACTTGATTCTTTTGTTGTTAGTTGCAAAGTCATGTCCGACCCATCACGACCCCATGTACAATGTTCCTCCAGGCCCTCCTGTGCTCCACCATCCTCTTGATTCTAGCTCTCTCTTAATGCAGTCTATGATTGCATTGGGTGTTTTTTTGTCGAATATAGCATACTGCTGACCCATGATTAAGTGATTGTGCACTAGGACTCCAAGATCCTTGTTGCACTTTCGACTCTTGAGCCAGGTATCACTTATTCTATGCCAGTGCATTTGTTTTTTCTTTCCTAAATAAATCCTTATATTTCTCAACACTAAATTTCATTTTGTTAAAAGGTGCCAATCTGTCAATCCTTCTATATCTTGAGCCTTTCTTGTGGAATGTTGGTATTCCTGTCAATTTGGTCTTGTCTGCAAATTTGATGAGTTCTTCTACTCATCTAAATCATTAATGAAATTGAACAGATCTTGCAATCCTCATGTTCTCTTCTTCCTTCCATGTTCAGGGGAGTCTTGTGTCCTTGGAGGAGGTGGTTGTGTCTTTCTCTGAGGAGGAATGGTCTCAGCTGGATCCTGACCAGAAAGCGTTGCATTCGGAAGTCATGTTTGAAAACCATAGGAACGTGGTCTCTCTTCTGGGTAAGAGTTTTCTACTCCTTTCTACTCTTTTTCCCAATCAGGGAATTCAAGAAGACAGAAGATGGTTAGCTTTTTATTTAAAAACCACTAATCAGATATCATCTCCTGTGAATGAGAAGAAAAGGATCTGACCTTCTCGTACTCCAAGGAAGGAACGAGTCAGTGTCTCTTTGCTTACATGCTTTCTTTGTCATTACGTCTGGAGGTCAGCCCATGGAAGAGCATTCTCCCAATCCAATTCAAGAATGAAATCCTCAAGCATCTTTTGCTTTTTTGCTAAGTAGGAGGTTTTAAAAGAAAAATGAGTATCAGTGGAAATTAAGGTTATCATTTGCCCTGGAAGTGATGCGTGGATGCCAATATTTGAGTGCTACTGATTTCCTAATCATTTCAAGAAACTTCCTCTGATGAGTATATCTATTTGTGCAGAGTTGCAGGCAAAAATGCATTAGTTCTGAATTATTTACTATTGTTTCAGCTTTTCTTCCTTTGCTGACATCTTAGGGTATAGTTAATCAACAAGTTACGACAGTTCACTGAGTGACCATTCCAAGTTACCACGTAGCCCTTCTCCAAGTACTTAAGACCCTTTCCCAAAATTGCAAATGTTGTGCCACCATGGCTATCATTCACACTTAAAAAGGACAGTAGAGGTGCTGCAACAATATTCGCCCTACCTATTAGCCAGTTCCATCACCCTGAGACTTAAGTTGTGGTGATATAGGGAGCTGTCGGTTCCTTTTCCCTGCTTTGGTGCATTTTCAGAAAGAAGTGGCCTAAGTTAGTAGATATGTGAGATCAGAAGTGGGAAATCTTGAACTACTAATCTCATGTGATCTCACACTATAGTACTTTAGGCCTCTGTTCTCTGCTAATCAAGGCCAGCGCAAAATGCCTTTCAAACAGACAGTAGGCCTCTTCATTTTCAAAGACTTTTGCCCTGGATTTCGTGCAGTCCTCAGTTCTTAGAAGAACATAGGCAAAAAGTATTGCAGTGTGACATCATGCGAGTTTAGTAGACTGAGATCTTGCACTACTGATCTTGTTGAAAAAGTGAAAGGGAGGTTTCAAGCAAGGGATTTAGTTCCAAAATGTCATTGCTGAGATCAAGGAAGAGGCTGAGTAGGGGGTCCCACCAGCCAGACACTATGCAGCACCTGCACCAAGGTACATCGGGGAAGAAATTGCTTTTTTCAAAATTGTTTCAGTACTCTCAGGTCTCTGCTGAAATTAACCACCACAATAAATCTAATTCCTCCTTGGATGTTTCCCCTGATTATTCCTTAACTCAAAACTCACTTTGAGTGAGATTTGCATATATTTTGATAATTGAAAAGATGTTTTCTAGATATTTTCAAAGCTTTCATGACTCATGAATATAGGAATCAAGATTTTTTCCCCACGTTTTATTTCTTTTATTGATACAACACTCAATTTTCATCAAACTGTATTATGGGTACAATTTTGATACATTTATACATCATTATATTTAGTCATCACCATATTAATAATATAATAATATGATATAATAACCTCAATTCTTAACATTACATGTCTTCTTTAACAACTCTCCTTTATACCATTTCCTCCCTTTATATCTATTACTTTCTAACTTCTGTTTCTTTTATCTAACTGTTGATAAAATGTGTCCCATATAAAAAAATATTCAGTTTCTTCTTTATCCTTAATAACAAGTGTTAATCAATTCATTTCTGCACAGTGTAGTTTTTTAACTACATTCTTCTCTGACAGGGTTTCATCACTTTTCCATTTTTGCACAAACGACAAATATAATTCTGGCTGCCGCTAATATATGCAAAATCAAGTATGCAGTCTTTTTATCATATTTTTCTGGTAGAATGCCCAGCAAAAATATCTCTGGTTTCAAATCTGTGTGTAGTTTTATCATTTCTTCCAACCATGTTTGTATTTTTGTCCAATATTTTCTCGCTCTTAATATGAACCAGATATTTGATTACATTTCCAACATTTGTCCATCTGTCTTTTTTTGCGAGTCTTGCCAGTGCGAAGTGCCATCTGTAAAACATTTTATGCAAGTTTCCTTATATGCAGTTGACATCAATTTAATATTTCCCACTATTTATTTATTTATTTAAATTTCTATACCGCTCCATCTCCGCAGACTCGGGGCGGTTTATAACAGATAAAACCACAGTTTATAAATTTAATTTAAAACCATTAAAATCGGCTAACTCCCTTTAAATTAAATTAAATTCAATTTTAAACCAATTTTTTAAAAAACCCACAGGTCATCCCAGGCTGGCCTGCTGGAAAAGCCAGGTCTTCAACTCTCGACGAAATAACCTTAGGTCGGGAAGCATCCGCAGCACTGGGGGCAATTCATTCCAAAGGGTTGGTGCCCCCACAGAGAAGGCCCTACTCCTTGGGGTCACCAAACGGCACATAGAGGCCGTTGGGACCCTCATCAGCCCCTCCCTGTGAGAGCGTACCGGTTGATGGGAGACTACTGGCAGAACGCGGTCTTGTAGGTACCCTGGTCCGATGCCATGGGTTGCTTTGAAGGTCATGACCAAAACCTTAAAGCGAACCCGGAAGACCACTGCCAACCAGTGCAGTTCGCTCAGGAGAGGGGTCACATGGGCAAACTGTAATGCCTCTGTAACCACCCATGCAGCCTCTGGAAAAGTGATGGTAAATGTTGTAGACTAGAATACTAATACTATGGTAATACTATGAATGGTAATCAGATGAACCAAAAGGCTGGAACTTGAGGGATACTTAATGTCTCACCTGTGGTTAAGAGGGATCAGGGGAACCATTGAAATCACCACTGAAACTGCTGGTTAGAATCTTTCTGAGACCTAGAACCCATTTAGGAGAAGATGATATGCAAACCAAGACTTTGCATGGTCATTGTGTCTCCTGATAAAGGTAGTCCTTAACTTAAAACCATTTCTTCAATAACCATTTGTAGTTATGGTGACACTAAATGGTAGTTACGACTTACTTTTGAAATTCCTTTCCCAACTGGTGCCTCTTGCACAGCCTCACTTTATGATTGCATTGCTTAGCATTGGAAATGTTGGTCTCAGTTGTTATAAGTTGAGGACCCCCTGTTCTGACACATGTCCTGATAGATTTAATGAAAAATAAAACATAGAATAATATAAATAAAATAATTATCATGCAAAGAAAGAAAAGTATTGACCCCATGCATGAGATTTGGAAAACAGGAGAGGAGTGATCATTCTCCAGTTTAAGAGATTAGTGAAGGGAATACTGTCCCTTCCAACCACATAAACACTGGTGGTGGTTGGACAAATTAGAGGGTGAAAATAGTAGGGATGGTGGGAAATAGATTGTACAGTTGACTAGGATTTGTCAAACAACCATATTTGGATCTCAGTTACAATGTTATTGCAGTGGCTTGGGCTAGGAAGATATGGAAAGTCGAAAAGGAAGGGAGATAGTGGTAGCAGTATTGTAGGATATAGAGAAGAGATATTACCAGACAAGATAGATTAGTTTTACACTTACTCAACTCATAAGCCAAGAATGCAACCCTTGGGCAAGCCAGACTCAGACTGATACTCAGGTCTCTGTAAAATAAATCAAATCTCTGTTCATGATCACTGAGGAGAGAGCAGACCTAGTGTGCATTATCAAGATTTAGCTTGACAAGGAGTTAAGTCTGTTCACTGAAATCTATCCAACTATATTTGTGAATTGCTTCAAGCTGCAAGTTGCAGAAAAGAAGGTGGAATGGCAAGAGGCAATTGTATACCAAGAGACTCTAACTCTGGATGTTGCAAAGAGCCCCATTCTGCAGATAGTCACATTTGGGTAGCTATTGTACCAAGACCTTTAAGGGGTCCGATCAGCTGGGATACCTCTTCTGTAATTGGTGCCTAGTAAGAGTATGAGTCCAAATTAATCTGACTCTCATTCATTTCCTGGGAAGGGTTCAAATACATTTCTCTAAATTATTCCTTCAGGTATGCAGTGGTACTTGGTTTGTTGGGAGGAGAGATTGATTTCCCAGGCCTTTAGTGATACTCCCAAAAAAAAAAGATGTATCTTTCATCCTGAATGAATAATTTATGCCAGGACTCATCCAATTTTTCTTTTGTTTTAAAAGGGCCTTCAAACATCTTAGGTAATGAATTTGATCATCAGAAGGGGAGGTTTTACTTTTTCTGAACTCCTTATCAAAGGCTCTCTTTAATTATACAGTCTTGATCAAACCATGTTCTATTCTTTATAACCTAATTTCTGGATTGAAGCAGTGTTCCATTGGTGGGGACTTATTTTAGATTGGCAATTAAGGTTTCAAAACCATCTAGATATGATCCTTGAAATTCGCTTTCTAGAAAATTTTCTGAAGCTTGCATCCATTTTGTGACATCAAATTGCATTTTTCTCAGTCCATTTAATTTTCAACTGGGTATTATAGTTATCACTTAGAAATTTTGAAAGTGGAATGTCAGAGTTATAATTACTGGATAGTGATCAATTTCCAGTCTTGAATCTACCTCCATGTTCTGTACAAAATTCAAAAGATCACATGATACTACCTAGTAATCAACTGTACATTTTCTTCCTGCACTCCAAAAGATGTGTTCTGCTGGGTGGTCCCCAATTATGGAACCATTAAGGACACATAGGTTCAGATGTGCAATCATCTGCCTTCCACATAGAGTAGACTTGCCCTGTCAGCTTTTAGATCTTTAAATTCTTTAGAATATAAGAGTTCCTCTAGTACAGGGCTGTCAAACTCCCAGCCTGTGGACTGGATGCATCACACACTGACCATGCCCACAAGCTGGTTTAGTGAAGGGGAAATAGTCGTGATACATCACATGACACTGCCATGATGATGTGAGTTTGACACTTCTGCCGTGGTAAGTTCTCCTTATAATGGATCTTAAATTGGTTAAATATGATCATTTGGTCTCATCCTATCATTTAAATCCCTGCCTATAATTATTGCAGCTATCTAAACAACTAGAGATAATTTTTTCTATGTGCTCCCAAATATTGTTGACCAGATTGCTCTTATTAAAAGGGGGAATATCTAAAAGCAAAATCTCTACCTCTTTGGATGAGAGCAAGGTAGTCCCAACCCATGCTGTAAAGAAGGCAGTTAGACACATTTAAATTGCAGAGCTGTGCTAACTAGGATCATTATACCACCTTTAGATCTCCCACCTACCTTGCTCATGACAACTGGGATAGAGTTAACCAATAGCCATCTAACCCCACCTCTGAAGGGACCCAGGTTTCCTCTTGGAATCAACACCAAAAGTTGTTCATTTGATGGGGCTGACCAGCCAGCAATATTCCATATTAGAAGGGAAAGAGGATAGTCATTTAAGAACCACAAGGATATATGGTTTAGACAAGAAGACGTTGTGAGTATTGGTCTGGGATAACATCAGCAACAATTTTGGCCTACTCCAAGAGATGACTTGACTCATATATGACCTGCATCAACTCTTGGGATTTTTTGACTGGATGACATTGACATCATTTAACAATGCTTGCCCTACGAGGGACTTTTGAAGAGATGTCGGGAAAAGAGATGTTAAATCAAGCTGCATTTGGCTCTGTGTCAAAATAATAAATTGGCGCCACAAACAGGACCTGAGGACATGGTTTTCTGCTGGACTGGATGCTGGACTGGATGTGGATTGGACAACTTGGACAAACAGCACTGCTACAGCTTCCTTTCCAGGGGACCGGCTCCTCTATTGGATCCTATCGCATGTCAGATACCAAGAGGTCTTGGAAGCAGGATTTGTAGGGGCTGTAGAACAGGAATCTGCACGCTGTCTCCTAGAAGTGAGTATTTTATTCTCTGGGGGTGGTTTTGCCTCTGGTTTGTTTGCTGTGTGTTTTGCTGCCTATGTGTGTGATCTTTTGACTGTGCGTGTGATCTTTGGAAATCCTCTTCCCATCCCCTGATTTGTTACCGGAGACCCATGGAGTATCCTGATGAAAGTAATGAATCCTCCTCAACTGCAGGATCCTCTACTGGCCCAAGAGAATTGAGATTTCTATTTTTTATAGGGCCATTTTCATATAATCCATTATTTACTGATGGGGAAGCAAAAGGCTCAATATTTGGAGATACAAGTGGGTCAGCTGTGGCAATTGTAACCAACAAGGTTTTCTAGTTTAAAAAATATATTGTCTTATTCTTTTTTTTTTCAAAATAATTTTATTAGTTTTCAAAGGGTAGGAAAAGGGAAAAGGGGAAAGGGGGAAAGTACATTTCAGTGCTTAAGCACTGACTGTTATCCGGGTCTAAATAATATACTACATTAATGAATAATATTATACTGCCTTATAATTCTTGATATTACAGTATTCATGAAAAATGCTTACAGTATTCAAATTATCTTCATCATTGTTTCTGTTAATACACTATTAACCATCAATGTAATTTTTGTGTGTTCCAAAACATAATACTTCCTCTTCTTTATTTCTACTATTGCCCTGTCCATTTCTACAACTTTTAAATTTTTCTTAATTCTAATCCTATCTAATAGCAATAGTTAAATAACTAAGCTTCTCTCTACTGTTAAAATTTAAAATATTAAATTTCTTTGCTTTTCCAATTAGTAGATATGTTTATTCAAGTTTTCATCTATCTTTAACCATACTATAAACCATGTTACTATTGTATCCTTTTTATCTCTCATTTGGACTTGCAAATATTAGTATTCTATTATTAATAGAGGGTTAGTATATTTTCCAGTTTTCTAACCATATCTTTAACATTTTTATATGCACACATAGTATCATTTATCTTGGGATCTCAATTTTCTGTGGGATAGGTTTCTTTGTCCGTCGGACCTCTCTCTCCTAATCTGGTCATTTGAGCTTTTTCCACTTCCTTCTGGTATTTTATTCCTGACATAGCACCTTCATTTTGTTTCCTGGACTCTTCTTCTTCTCCTTCCAAGAAGGCTCTGTGTGATTAGCGAGCTTGATGCAGACAGAAGAAGGCAAAGAATTCTATGAAAATAATCTTTATTGCAAACCCAAATGCTTTTAAAAAGTATTTTCTGACAATGCTTGGTTTCTTCAGAGGCAAAGCAGAGATACGCCCAGAAATAGAATCTGGCTGCAGTTCAAGGTACTTACAATTACTAAGAGATAGCGTCATCCGAAGCTTGCTGAGATATCTCACAAATGAATCCAGGATTTTTGAAGGCAAAGAGTCACAGAGAAGTTACACCGAAAAAACAGCCTTTGACTCCAGAGATTAGTTCTACAAAACTGGCTACTTTTAAAGCTCCAAGCTCAGCTGCATCTCATTCCTCACTTCCTCCTAAGTAGACCTTTTTCCAAAGCTCTCTTGTCCCTGCATTTCTGCCTCGGGTCACGTGGGGGAGCTGCTCCTAATTCATCCTCTAAACTCCTCCTCTCTGGCTCTGCCCCCAAGCCACTGGGTCCAGCCTGGGCCTGCTCTTCCCCATCCTCATCCGCAGCTCCAGCCTCTCCTGCACTGCTGTCTGCTAGCTGTTCCTCCTCATCTTCCAAGTTGGATGCTGACAGAGGCATGATAATCAGGAGGGAGGAAACAGAGAGGCTGCACCAAGTAAGCAGAGACAAGGCCAGCTGCAAAAGGCACCCAACCTCTCGAAACTGCAGCTGGGAGCCCTGTTGCTCCCACTCTCAAACCCAGAATCCTTTTCAGGTAAGTCGTGCACAGCAACGACCATTGAAAGAAACCTTTCAGAATGACAAAGTCTATCTGTGGTCCCCAAAAGAGAATTATTCATGTTTATATAAAAGGGACCCAACTTCATGCAATTCTAGGTAACTGTATGGGTCAACCCATCCATAATAAGGAAAAGAAATTCCCAACCATGCCCCAGCCCCTCCCTTCCTCCCTGCCCATCACAACCCTCCCCAGACTGCTACATCAGTGCTTCTTCATGGAGGCCCTGCTTATGGCCAGGATCAGCCTCCTCATCCTCAGGTGGATCGTTTTCATCCCCAGATTCAACGTAGATGGGCCAGTCATTGTCTGGGTCACTCTTTTCTGGCCCTTTGGAGGAAGGCTCCATGAGGCTGAGGTTGATGGGCACCGAATCCTCGTGCGTGGTGGTGACACACGTGCAACTGTCGCACAAGCCAAAGCGACGTAAGCCTTGAGTCAGGCTGCTGGTGAATGTCCGCCGGCAGCCTTTGCAGATGATGGGCTTGTTGGACCGATGGACCTGGGGATCCAGAAATCAAGCAGGATGGTCAACCACAGGTAGCAGTCGTGGTCAGGAGGGCCTTTGCCCATTCCTGGACCAACATGCCCATCTCGGATACCCATGCCCTGGTTCCCTCCCATTTGAACTAGTGTAATGTATTCTATGTGGGGCTGCCCCCAAAGAGCCTTCAGAAATGTCAGTCAGACCAGACAAGCCTGGACTTGCGCATGGTCACCTCCTCTACGAGTGCTGCACTGGCTGTCAATCTGCTTGCAGCTCAATTAAGATGCTGGTTGTCACGTTTAAAGCCCGCACGGCCTGGAGCTAGGCTGTTTGAAGGGGTCACCTATAACATCCCTTCTTCTACCCGAACTGGAAGGCAGGGCACATTATGGGATTGTTATCTGTTGGGACCACAAAAAAAGGCCTTCTCGGGGGTGGCCTTATGGAACATCCTTCCCCCAGAAGTACAATTCCCCCCCTCACTGCATGGAGCAATCAAGGGGTTAGTAAGATTATGTTGCTGCTGCCTTGGGTGGGGGGGAGAATGGGTTGTGTATGTTAATGTTGTGCGCTGCCCAGGGTCACCTGGGTGTGAGTTGGGCGGCCATATAGATTTGAACAATGAACAAACAACATGGCTGTGCCCCATACTCTGTGTCTTGTCTGTACTGGCCCAAGTCATGCCATCCCTTTTCCAAAAACCTCCTTGATTTCTACAAGTTGATCACCCATTGCGATGGGAACAGGGCTTCCCTGGATGGGCGGGTGCAGCCCATGTGCCACTTACACTCAAGGCGTGGCTCCGGAGGTGCTCCTGGCGTGTAAAGCGCTTGCCACAGACTTCGCAGGGGTAGGGCCTCTCTCCGGTGTGGGAGCGGATGTGGCGCTTCAGGATGCCCTTCTGCTTGGCCGTGTATGGGCAAAATGGGCACTTGTGCAGTTTGATGGGCACCACAAGGACATCACCTTTGGGGGGAGGAAAACAGCATTTGGGAATGTTTCAAAAGGGGGTGCGAGTTTCAAAAGATTTAAAAATAACATTGCAAACATTTGACATTTGGGAGGGAAAAGAGAATTCCATTGCTCTCAGGATATATTTGTGGAGGTACCTGGTTACCCAAATATGGGAGGGAGCAACTTAGCCCCCTTTTGCCTTTCAACTCATCTCAGAGACTATCCAGGCAGTAATTAGCGACAACATTGTGCCGTTATATGTTTCTATATAGTCTGGATAGTCTCTGAGATGAACTGAAAGGCAAAAGGGGGCTAAGTTGCTCCCTCCCATATTTGGGTAACCAGATAGCCCCACAAAAACACATAACCTCTTGCTTGGTGAAAGCTGCCGATGGGAAAAGAACTGGTAGCCTAGAGGTTAATACAACTGCCTAAGATGCAGGCAGCCCAGGTTCAAATCCCAGAAGGGTATGGCTAGCTGATGAGAGCTAAATTGCTTAAATAGATCTATACTAGTCTCCCTTAATTTTAAATATCAGCAAAAAACAAATAGAAATATTCTAGCTCTAGGGGGCGGTGCTCATCTCCGTTTCAAAGCCGAAGAGCCAGCACTGTCTGAAGATGTCTCCGTGGTCATGTGGCCGGCATGACTAAATGCCAAAGCAACGGAACGTTGTTACCTTCCCACCAAAGGTGGTCCCTATTTCTTCTACTTGCATTTTTACATGCTTTCGAACTGCTAGGTTGGCAGAAGCTGGGACAAGTAACAGGAGCTCACCCCATTACGCGACACTAGGGATTTGAACCACTAAACTGCTGATGTTCCGATTAACAAGTTCAACTGTCTTACCCACTGAGCCACCGTGTTCCATATATAAATATGGTCAGCGTATATATATATTTCTAATTGGTTGGGGTTTTTTTTTGCTGATATTTAAAATTAAGGGAGACTAGTATAGATCTATTTCAAGCTATTTAGCTCTCATCATACCCTTCTGGGATTTGAACCTGGGCTACCTTCATCGTAGGCAGTTGTATAACCTCTAGGCTACTGGTTCTCTTCCCATTGGCAGCTTTCACCAGGCAAGGGGTTATTTGTTTTTGTACAATATATATATATAGTATTTTTTGCTGATATTGAAAATAAAGGGAGACTTCATTTGCTGATATTTATCAATATCAGCAAAAAATACAATAACAAATTTGATGCAACAATGCTGTCGTATAAGTACTGGGCATGGCTTGGTGGGTCACGTGACTGGGTAGGTGTGGCCATTTTTTATTTTAAAAACATTTTTTTTCTACCTGGATTAGGTAGAAAAATGACATTTAAATCAGAGGGTGCCCAAACTAGGCAACTTTAAGGCTTGTGAATTTCAACTCCCATAATTCCTCAACCAGAAAATCTGGTTGAAGTCCCACAAACCTTAAAGTTGCTAAGTTCACACACCCCTGATTTAAATGTAAAGAGAGTCTCTGAGGATCACAGCAGCTGCACAATTGTCTGAGGCTCTTTTTTCATTTTAGAATGAATAGTTTCATTTTAAGACATTTCATTCTCCATCATAACCTGCCCATCTTCTTTGGGAAGGGGCACAATGAAAATGAAGAAGGGAGAATCCCAACACTAATACAAGTATCCCCCAACTTACATCCACAACAGGGATCAGAATTTTCATTAACATTAACATTTCATTAACAACTGCATTTGTTAAGTGAATTTTCATTAAGCAAACCTGGCTTCTCCCCTTGATGTTGTCGAAGCCAACTGGGAAGCTCACAAAGAGGATCCCATGTGCGTAAACACAGGCCTGTTGCCTAAGCACCCAAATACTGATTAAATCAACATGGGATTGCTGTGACATTTGTAAGGTGATGATTGGTTGCAAGTCATTTTTTTCAGCGTGGTTGCAACTTAAATCATAAAACAAATGGTTGCATGTCAAGGACTACCTTTATTAAATACTTGTTGAATTCTACACCTTCCCAGAAGCTTTAGATTGTGGAATTAAGACTGATTCTTCCTTTGGAGCCCAGCTATTTTAATGCACCCAATTACCTCAATTCCACACAGGAATGAAACACTGTGAAATCACTTAATCAGAAAACAACCCCCTTGCAGAGAGAGAAGCTACATCATACCCTGCTTACCTGTGTCATCTCCATACCAGTCACTGTGAAGGTCCATCATGGAGCTCATGGGCAAGCCAGCATCTTCTGGTTGGCCCTCAAAGCCACGCACAAAAGGGTGGACCATCTCATCTTTCCTTTGGGAGGCACTGTTGCGCAGCAAGGCTTCGAGAACCTGCTTCATGTGATAGCTGCTGCATGCCAGGTCCATGGCCTGCCCCCCATGAAGCCCCTCTTCAATCTGCCCGATCGTCAAGGGAGTGGGGTACTGTAGCCGTTCCCCAACTTCAACCTCATCCACATCAAACTCAACCTTTGGCTCAATCACCTTGGGTGCCGAGGAGCTGGTGTCATCTGGAGACTCACAGCCAGCAGCGTCCCTGGCCAGGAGATCCTGATGATGATGGCAGCTGCTGCAGTCCCCGCAGGGGGGAGGCCCTTGTGGGCAGTCCAGGACGTCATCCTTGTCCTGCAGAGAGGAAGCGGAGGCTGAGCATTTGGACTTGGCACTGCAGGATGGGCCTTGGCAGGCAGAGCTGGCGGAGCTCCCACTGTCCGCCTGGTAGAAGGCAGCTTCTCGCTCAATCTTCCTGCAAATATCCAATGATGACCGGATGTACGTCTTGCAGAAGTTGACCACATCAGTCATCTGCAAGTAGCTGGCAGCGGACATGACCTCAATCACATTTTCCCCACAAAGATCCAGCTTACCTGAATAAAGAAAGTCCAGGATAACAGAGAAGGCTTCTGAGGTCACAATGTCCAGGGACGCTGTGCTATGTCGGCCGCTGTCCTGAATGTAGTGGATCAACAAAGCTCGGAAGTAGCCGCTGTTGGCAAAGAGGATGTTCTTGTGGGCCTTGAAAATCCTCCCTTCCACTATGATGCTGCAGTCACAAAAGAAGTCCCTCTTCCGCTGCTCGTTCAACTCGCTCAGGAGTTTGGCACAGTACGACTGCATCTCCATGGCGCTGCAGCTTGGAGCTGCCAGGGGGCCCTGCAAGGAAAAGGAGGACCAGCGAGGTCAAACAGCTCCAGGGCATGGAGGCAAGCCGAGCCCACCTCCTGCGTGCATCTGGACTTTAGCAGCACCTTTTGGAGGGCTTCAAAGGGCTGTGGATGGGGACTTCCGGGTGGCTCTGTAGCTGTTGGAGGCATCTCTTTTGCCGAGGCACCAGTCCCGGGTCTCGTAAAGTTGCTTGTCAGTGCTAATCAGCTGGCAAGCGGTATGAAATCCTTCTCCCCAGGAAGAAGGGGAGGAGGAGAGCTGGCAGAGCAGATTTGAGCCTCCTAAGCCCCCCAGGGAAGCTTTCTGGGGGTGCGGAAGGGAGAGCTCCCCAGCGCTCTGCCCAGCTCCGGACCTTGGATGTCCCTGGAGACAGGGCAAAAAATCGCGACCACTTTCAGCAGAGGAATTTAAAGTAACATCACATCAGAAGGATCCAGACAGAGTGCAACAAAGTAATCTTGCAAGTATCAATCTGTTAAGGCAACTTTTA
>JANHFP010007636.1:207449-223158 GCA_032468135.1 Calamaria suluensis | reverse complement strand
CAGCCTTCTGGGCCGGCGCTCGTTCCGTAGGGCGCACTGAGGCGGGTGGGGGGCTCTCCACCGCCGCCCCCAGGCCGCTCCATTCAGGCCACCCCCTCCTCCAGGGAGGGCAAGAGCCGAACCCACGCTCCTCCGGCTCTGGCAGCCCTTTTCCCTCGCTGCAGTTCGGCAGGCGGGGAAATATGGCACCGTGTGTTAGTTCGGGCGGGCGTGTGGCTGGCGCGCTCCGTGGAGAAGCAGGAGGGCTGCGGCCGAAGGCCTTCGAGCGCTGTCCCCCTCGTGCCGGACTGCCTCTGCCAGAGTGCCATTTATGTCAGGCTCGTTTGGCGCTCTGGCAGAGGCAGGGGCGGGCAGGCGGCATGCATGGAAGGGAGGGAAGTGGCCAGGGGAAAAGAGACGCCCACCTTGCACATGGAAGAGCCACACTCAAGTGGCCAAAGAGCCGCATGCGGCTCGCAAGCCATACTTTGCCGACCACTGGAATAAGTCATACACCACTTAGGACAACATGGACAAATCACTTAGCTACAGCCTACTGTTTGTTTGACATGAATATGCCAATTAACTTATCCAGGTCAACTTAGAACAGCTTTTTATTTTTTTCATTTTCAGTGTCTAAAAACTACCCAGCTGTAGTTGAAGCTGATGGCACCTTATTTAGATTCGGACTGCCTGAGGCTGTTGCCTCTTTGCACTGAATTGTTGCAAATATGGCTGCTGTGAAAGTCTCTATGTACAAAAAAAGTAACAGATTTAAATGTCATAACCTCTTAAGTGTAAAGGTATGTTTTCAGCTAGGTAGGCATTTCACCTACCAGCCCCAAACATCAAATGGTCTGCCCTGGGAGTAAAGTTCACATCTAAGTCTGTAAAGAAGCATTAAGGTACCATTAAAAAAAACCTCTCATGGGAGTAAGTGTTGAGTGTTGTTGCCTTAAAATGAATAATGATATTTGACATTATGCAGATAATGTGTAATCAGATTAATTTTTTTAATCAGATTAAAATTTGGAGAGTAAACAAATATAAACAAGGGTGTTTGATGTAATTTAGATGCTGTGGCACTTATTTTTTTAAAAAATATGAGCTGATTTAGCTAATCAGTATTTCTGTTAAATGTGGCATGTAAGTAGAAGGATTTGTAGTACTTGGGAAGAGACTAAAATACTTTGGATCCTTATCATTGATTGAATTTATTGTTAAAAAATGATTTTAATACTTTTGTATATCTTAAATGTTTTTTTAATCGTGCTTCTATTTAATCAGATATTTAAGTAAAGCCACAAATTCAATTCTAGACTTAGCAAAAATATAATTATTGGCAACTATTTTGATGCATAGTTCTTTCACAATGCAGACTTTTGCACATTTAAGATTTCATCCACCCTTTCTATGATCATTCAACTTGTGTGTCAGGATTAGCAGTGTCATAGAAGTTTCCATTCATATGTTCAGCTTTATAAATGCTTTATGTGACTGTAATAAAATGCAGCAAGACAGTTACAGCAGTAAATTACAACTTGGCTGTGTCATGAACTTCTTCAAATGGTGAAATGGATTGCTTATTGGCTAAAGTATACAGACAAGAAGTCATTGTATTGGGCATTATACTTCAAGGCAAATGAGCTATCTAAATGTAACTTTTTCTTCTGCATGTGGGCTGTCATTGGCAGGTTTCTCCGCTATCTTTTTCATGCAGCAGTAAGTTCCTGAATAGGGTATCACACTGTTAATTTAGTGGATGGCTCACTAAAGTCATAGATAAAGTATCATGTTTAAAAACATTTTATTTCCCAATCACAAATGAAGTCCTTTATTCAAAGGACAGAAAATTTTATGGAGAAATACCCATGCTTATCATTAAAATGGTCAAATTAAAAATCCAAGAATTAGAATCCAGAGTTTTTCAATTTTGTATTTCAATTTCATTCTTGTATGTAAATGTATTATTAGTGGAACTTAGCATATAAACAGATTCCTAATTAGATAATATAAATCCTGCCTTTATACTTAATTTCCTAAAAATATCTTAATTTTGGAAAGAAAATAAGTACATGCTGTTAGTTCAAATATGGAATTTTAAAGGCCTTCTTGAAACTGTTGGATGTAGCATTTAGCATTTTTGTTTTGTGATATGCATGGAATTTTAAAAATTGACACATGGATTGTCATGTTGATTATATAACATTTTAAATTTTAGAGTGGATCTCATGTTTTTTCAAACCTATCTGTCTTAGATCATAAAGTATATATTTGGCACAAACGTAGTGAGCTGCCAATTGTGGAACTGACGGGGCACACACGTACAGTCAACTGCGTAAGCTGGAACCCACAAATTCCATCCATGATGGCCAGCGCCTCTGATGATGGCACTGTTAGAATATGGGGACCATCACCTTTTGTAGACAGCCAGGATATTGAAGGTAAAAAAAAATAAACTAATTTTATGAGAGAGAAAGATTTTAAGATTCAATTATTTTATGTTTATTTTTTCTTATTGCATTTAAATACAGCGATTTGTAAAGTTCATGGTGTATGCATAGTTTAATCATGCAGTGAAAGGTTTGAACACCCTTAAGCATCTTCTAGTCCAACCTTCTGCCCACTCTTACAAAATCCCCCTCCCCCCAAAAAATGGCCGCCCAGCCTTGGTTTATATGCCTCCAGCAAAGCATTTTGCTAGTATCATAAACTGTAAGGTCTGGAAATGATATTAGACAAGATAAAGATGAATAAAATGGTGGGTTAAGTCCATCACCCCAGAAAAAGAAGAATTGTGATTTGAATTTCCTTAGTTCTTTCTAAGTAACTTAGATCTCATCCATACCTAAACAATGAAAGAACATTACTATGTACAGGACTCATCTTAAGCGATTCTAATGGATATCAAAGTAAAGCACAGTCTCACAAACCTAATTAAATTTTTCTCAGCCTTCTCATGCCTTTGAGGAGATATTCCCTGGCTGAATGTTTGGTTGGGACCTGCAGTCGGTATCCAGGACTGTATTATCTTTTTTTCCCTTGCCCCTTCTTGGAGGAATGGCTGTAACCACTACAAGCCAGATGAATTTAGATTTACAGAGCCCACGTATAGCAACATTTGACTAAATCATTTGATATCTTAATTCATATTACTACAGCAATGTCTGTATTCAATATCTTTTCCAGTGATACACCTTATGTAGTACCAGGCAAAGCTACAAGCTCATATATTTATGTATTTACTAAACACTGGAGACTAATACATTTGTCGAAGCAGAAGCAGGTTTTTTTTAAAAAAATGCTAAAGCACATTTCTCTTTCTTTGCATTACTTTTTATTTTTCTCTGTGAAATAGGTTATCTTTCACATATCATTGCTGGATGGCCTCACACATGAAGGAAATGTTGGACATGGAATATGATTGATTGTTCTGCATTGCTGTGATAAACAAATCACACAAAGATTTTAGTTTAATCATTTGGTCCAAGCCTAGTTGTGGTTAATATTGAATCACAATTTGGACTATTCTAAGTTGATAAAAACCTTTTTAAACAAACTTCCCAGTGTTTGTTCCCAGCTCTGTGTAATGAAAGTAGAAAGAAATCTTGCTACTTTTACTGTATGATCCTATTGAACACGGGGGTTAGCAATCATTGGATCTACCTGTCACATCAAACTAGGTGAAAATGTCACAGCTTAAATATTGTTTATTTACTACATTTCTGTGCCCCATTTTACCCACATGACAACAACATAAAGATTTCCAAGTCAAGTTAAGTGCTGTGGAGGTTTGAATCTTGTCTCTATCTTGTGTTAGTTCAATATAAACTACTGAGGTTAGGCTAGGTTAGGATTTTGCCATTACTATATTATGAATGTAGCAAAAGCTTATGAAGCTGCATTAGATATAGGAGTCAGTGAAATCCAGTAGCTTATGCAATCACGTGTAACACCACATTTTAAAAATTGCAAGCTCCTTTTAAAAATTTCAAAAATTCAGGAAAGGAAGTATATTTTGCAGAGCTGATACACTGGTTGTTGATGGATTGAAGTACTGGTACATGTGTGGTGTAGAGTAGTAGATGCTGGCTGTTTGTGGGTAGAACAGTGATAGTTTACATTGCAGGAGTTCTCAAACTGGAAGAACAATTTGTGTTTAAGGGTTAGGTTTGCAGCTGTTTAAGTTGGAATTTAAATGAGCTTTCAGTTCTTGGCCAGAAGCCAATTTCTTAGGTTTCAGCCACAAATATGTGACCGATTGCTCCAGCGGCACTGCTTCTGCCTCCTTCCTTGTCCTTTATTGAGCTGAATTAAAAAGTAGCCTTGAAAAAATCATCCAGAAAACCTTGGCAGAGAGGCTGAGCCTATCTTTGTAATGAGTAATTTAATCTTCCTCTTTTTTCTGTATTGCCATTTGTATCATCATAAATTTTATGTTATTTTCAACATTATCATAATCCACATAATTTCCAAACAGACAATGAAGTAAATACATTTTTATATCCATGTAAAAACTTCTGCCCAACCCATCTGACCTATCGGTGTTTTGGTACTGCTTTCAGATTAGTATTCATGATAGACAGTCATCATATTCAGAATTGTTGATAAGTGAGCAATCTTAAAAACTGATTTAATAAACAAAGTTTTCTCCTGACTCTGCTGCACTTCAGATAGCAACCCTTCTCATTTTGTCATTTGAATTACTCGAGCTCCACCAAGCTATAGATAGGATTACAATCCTGGCTGCCCTTTTCCTTTTCAAAAATATTTGGGAGGAAATTATATTAAATATCTTCAGCATAAAAATGTCCTAAAACTTAAATAAAATCAAACCAAATTGTTGCTAAAGGAAAACTCAATCCCCTCCCTGAAAAAGTTTTAAAATGGGCTATAAATGGAGATCTACAGCTCACTAAATCAGTCAGAGCTGTTCCAAGATCTCAGTAGTGTGATCCAGAATGGTGTATATGCAGTCTGCTCCAAGGTTCCTGATGCACGCAAATGCATATGGTCACAACTAATTGAGAGTTGGAAAGAATTCTAGACTTCAGTTGCAGAAGCCATGTTCACAGTACACATTTACTGGAATTCTGTCTTATCATTTTCCTATAATTGCTATAAAGGAGGAAATTCTCAAGGATTGGTTTCAGCTGATTGGGCAATAGATATTGATATGAAAATCAGACATTACCCCCACATTTTTGTCTCTGCATATACTTTATCAATTGCTCCTTCATTCCATTCTATTTCATTTCTTGCAGTTTTGCACAAACTGCAACTTGTAAAAGCTTGTAAAAAACTTATAAAAGCTCTTGCTGGGTAGCCACAAACAATGCAATCCTCATTGTTGCTGTTCAGTTAGTTTACACTGAATGAAGTGTATTTACAGTGATTTTCTTTTTGTGTGATTAAAATGTGCATATATCATGATTGAGATACACAAGACAATATAGACGTTCTTAATATATTTTTGTTTACATTTTATCTCTTCCCCTTAGAGGAATGCAGTAGCATGGATAGTTGATGGTGAATTTGGAGCAGACGACTTCTGTTTAACTTAATTTTAGTCGTATTTTAAATGGCTTGGGATTTGGTGCAAACAAACATGATTGATAGCTGGACAGACATGCTCATCATGAAAATGAACCATTTTTTAAGCCCGACTGGGGCCAAACATTTTACCACCTTGCTTCATAGTAAACAGTTGATATGAAGCACGTCGTTAGAACGTTGTTGGACACCATGTTGAAGTAACCCCCCATCGGTTGTGAAGAACTGTGCTACATTCAGGCTAACCATTGAACTCCGCATATACATTTTCCCCTTCTGCCATTTTGTCAGGCAGACTACTGTTATTGTTGCTCTTCTGTGTAATGAAGTTTAAATGCTTGTTTGGAAAACCTTTTATTTAACAGTTTAGAAAGCTTGATAGAAAGAGTGCTTTAGTCTGAAGAGTACATGTTGGATAGGAAAGTATTTCCTTCTCTTGTTTCTCTGAGTCTGCCTTATTTAGCTCGAGATCTTTGCAGCTTGGTTCATGGATTCTAGCCTTGCCCGTTGCGCAGTATAACCAAATCCAGATGTAAAACCAGTGAATGACATGAAAAGCACTCAGTATCACACTTGACAAAAAGGTTTTGTACTTTTCACGTAGCTTGTAACCCTATAAATGGGTGAACAGCACAAATTTTTTTAAGAATAAATTATTTATAGCATTAAAATGACTTTGATTTGTATACGTTTGGAAAATAAACCAGCTTAAAAAGTGTCATCTACAGGTTAATGCAGTATAATTGGTGCTCCTTCTGAGTGTTGTGTAAGACCATTTGGCTAACAGGAGTTTTACACAGATTATATATATAAAGTATTATTTAAAAAAAACCACCTTTGTTTACCAACATAATTTGAAAGCTTTCAGAGTCACCAATAGAACTATTACAATGTAATTTCTGAAGTTAATAAAATGAAAATTCCAGATTGGCTAAAACTTGTGCAATGATTCTTATTTGAAACAAAAGCTAAAATGGGAATGGGATAATATTTTAGGATCAATTTCCAAAATTAGTGTATTGACTTTGTGAATTTAAATATGTACATTATACAAGTGTTCCACATAATGTTCACCCAATAATTGTTTTCTCAGGGGATGCTTGTTAATAGTTTGATGTTAGGAATGGGTTGTTGTATTTAGTTTTTATATGCAACCCCCCCCCCCCTTGGTCTGGTATTTGACCTGTGTAACTGTTCTAAATTAAAAGATGGAAGGGCATACATCTGTGTAACAATGAAATAAGAACAATTCATATGGAAAAAAATCAAGTCCAATCAAGCTAAAATAAATTAAAAGTTCTTTAATTTTGAGGAAAACCCCATATTTGGAAGAGAATGTACATTGCTTGAGCTTAAGCATGGTCTTTAATACTCAGATTCTGTGATAAATAATCACAGTCAGTGCACTTCAGTGTATTTCTTAACTCAGATTTAGCACATGCTTATCTTCATAGCATTTGATTTAATCAGTTATGTCACAAAATTTCTTTAAACACCATCAAATTAGGAAAGCTGGTACTCCAATTACTTAATGTAATAACTTAGTTTTTATAATTCAAATGACAAAAATGTTTTAGAAGACCAGGCTTACAGAAGTTTTTTAAAGTAACAATGCTTTCCTTTTATGTTCTCTAATAGATTGAACTCTATATGTGGCTCATTTTATTTCAATTCATTGTATGGATTAGTGCTTCTTTATGTTTGCTATAGTCAATTCATATATACTGTTCATTTGACATTATATTCTTTTTATTTGAAATTGCTTAATAGTTATTTTTGAGCTTCTGCAGTTCTTATTTATTACAGAATACTTGCAGATACTCCCATTCAACTTCTTGAAATGCTTTACATCTCTAACCAACATGGTACTGGCACTAAAATTGCTTATTAACTCAAAACTATTTTAGGACCTTAGAGCAAAAATCAGGAGTGGCCGAATCTGAAAGTTTGCGTAATTTGAGTTATTCAAAACAATCTGGTGGCTTGCAAGTAAAATTTCATGCATAGACTTTAGTGAACATGTTTGAACCTATAGTTTATCCTTCTTTGAAATATAATACTAAGGTGAAACTAAATTAAATGCCCTGAAGTTGAGCACATTACTTCTTATGAGTTTTCTTCTAAGGAATTCAAAATATATATAAAAAAGCATTTCAGGATGGAAATGTATAATAGTCATGTTTTGAAAGTGCCACTTCTAAATGTCACTGCATAATGTAAGCTATGCAGATCTTAAATAGCAGCTCCAGATGTGGAATTAACATTTGTTGCCAGGCTCAACTTCCTATGACTACATTGTGAGACTAATTTGTCCAATTGTCTCACAGTGTTAACACTGCTAGGACTTTTTGTGGGTGGACAAAACACACCAATATTTCTAGCATGTAATTGGAAAGCATCTGTCACTTTTCCTATAAACTAAAAACTAAATTCACCATTGTAAAAAGATATGGAAGAGGCGTATCTGCAATATTCTTATTTTCATACAGTAGATATTTCTCAATCTCAGCTGTAAATTATAGAGCAATCATTAATTGTTCTATGAAAACATGTTAGCATTTTGACCATCAACTCCAGACTAGGCACACCAACCATAAATTTTCTTGCCACAATGGTTCTCATCTTTATCAGGTAAGTCACTTTAAAAATAGCACAAAAGAGAAAAAGGAATTTAATTTTTATGTAACCCATAAATAGCCTTGTAAATGTGTAGCTAACTTTCCTCAGTTTTGAAATGAGGGGAAACAGGTGGAAAATTACCCCAATTTTTTCCCAATAATTCCATTCTGATTTCCAAACTGGTATTATTGAATGACATTTAAATAATGCTAGGTGTTTAGTGCCATGTTAACTACAAAAATCTCCCACCCTTTTAAAATGGCTTAAAATTATTTCTCTAATTTTATGCTGGCAATAGATATATTAGGGAAAGGAGAGTTAGTAACCTTTTTAACAGCAGAAGAATGTCTTAATTTGTAATTTGGGGCAGAAAGGGAAAATGAACCAGTTATCAGTAAGATTTGGTGCCCTTTTATCTGTACCCCAAAGCACACAGGTTGCCTCGGATTGATGCATTTCAGATAAATTAATAACCATGTATCGTTAATACTCCATATATGTAGATATATCTGTATCTATATATATAACTCGCATTGGCTTGCATCCATTTTCAGCTGCCATACAACAAACCACTCGTATGACAGATAATTATAATTTTGGAAACATTTTTGAATAGGGAGGACTTAACTGATGTGTGCAGTGTTGTCTGCAATAGCTGCTCTTGTTGCTGGAACACAAACTAGAAACCTGTTTGCTACTTGCTGACTTCATGTAGAAGAATTCAGCAAAGTGTGTATGGTATGAATGTGTGTGTAAAACATAATCAGTCATGGAACCAACTATAGGTACATGTCATGTTTTACTGAATAATTTTAAGTCATGTTGTGTGTATTTGTCTTGTCCTCTAACATTAAAATTTGGTTAATACAAATATATTTTTATAAATTTGAAGTACAGTGTGCCCCATTTTTAAGTGTTTCATTGTTAAAAATAAGTGTACTAGATTTGATTCTTAACACTTACTGGCACAGATGGAAAAAGCTATTGGCTCCAAAAATGTAAGAGGAAGAAACATTCTCAAAGTGTGTGTATTTACAAACCAAGCTGTAGAGATCAAGAAAAGAACTTTTACTGTTCTCAAATTTCTAAATTGTCAAGATTTATATGGAGTTGTGGTGGAACTAGTTAACACTTAGAGCTTTTGGTATGTAATGACTATTTGCTATGGACTGATATTAAATGTTTCAAAGGATTGCGTTATTAAATTTTCTGGATTTTGTTACTTTCCTCTTGAATTATATTAAGTAGTTTAAATTTCTTTTCTGACATTAAAACATGAATTTTGGGGCTCCGTATTTATTTTCACTGGTTTTACTAATTCATGGGGCACATTAATTTTTTATTTTATAAATATGTAGTATATTAAACATATCTTAAACCGTTCAAGTCAAGCTACATTAATTCCTGATTGTCTACTGGAGTTTTTTTAATTAAACTTTTCCATGTTGGTGCACAGCACTTAACAAATATTTGTATTCCCTCTTTCCAGTTCAATAAACAAAATAAATAACTGGATTTGATTAGTTCTTAGCTTTATAAGCTATGACTTTTATTTCATTCTCGAAAGGAACAGAAGTTCCTTTCCTTTCTTTCAGGTGTATTCACATATGATCATGTAACTGCTCAATCCATGAATATCCAGCAAGATTTCTTGTGAGAATGGATCCCATACTGCTCAGACTTAAGCTGAGTTACTCACTTGGAGCACAAAGCCATCCCCATAAATCTTAGGCTACAAAAGCTAGACGGCAGCTGTCTTAACAGGCAAGCAACATCAGGCTGAACCAGTGGCTGTAGGTATGATCTTCAGCTTGGAAGATTGCAATCTGTATTGCACTGTAATTATAGTACCAAATGTCCAACAGCAAATGGGATTGCAATTATACTGCACAACTTCAATTTGGATGTGACTTACTGCTATTAGAATACAGGTAAACTATGAATATATATCTATATATATATTCATAGGTCCCACATAGCTGCTACAAAATTTTATGAAGTACTTTCTCAAATACCATATATATACACTGAACATATTTCAGCTTTCAGTTTAAAAAACACAGAACCGTATTTAAAATCTTGCCTCTAGGAAAGAAAACATTGGTCATTCGTCTCTGGTAAGCTTCCTTTTATATGATAAAATATTCAATGAAATGGTTATACTGTAGCTGCTGCTTCACTGTAATAAGTGAATTTGCTCTGTTGGGTAACCAGTATTTTTGCAAACTCTATATAAGAATTAAATACAGTAAGAAAATGGATTTGAGTAAGAACAAAACAATAGTTGCAAAAACATAGTATTGTAATTTCTAAAATATTTTATGTGTTAAAAATACAGCAAAAATATGTTTTGTTCAAAGAGGAAAAAATATACTGCATGACATCACTGGTCTGGATTTTCTTGAGAGTTGCTCGTGGCTTCATAATATTTCAATGGAGGAACATCAATTTGGCAACCATAATACTTCATTTGGCCACTTCATTTTCAGTCATTTATTAAAGACAGGATCATACTGTAAAGATACATGAAGAAACAAAGGAGATGAAAACCAAGCTTTATCATGGCCTCCTTCATGTGTGATTTTAGCTGCCCTCTGTTATGGATTTCTGTAGGGTCAAATACTCCCATGTTTCCACTGGGAACCATGATATACCTGAAATGGTTTCAAGGAAATTGTTTCAGTACCAATTGCTCCAGCCCAATAGATGAACGATCTCCATATCAAAAGACAAACATACAAAACAAAGTGAACTGGGTTGGTGGTTGAGCTCTTTCAAACAATGCATAAAACTTAGTGTTGCATATGGGTCTCAGAAGAGTGAAACAAGAAATAGATCATTTTTGAGCTGCTCCTAGCTTTACTCAAATACATCCTGCTTTTGCAACTTCCTGTGTACTCAACATGTATCCCAAAACTATTTGATACATATCTGTCAAGCCTCTGAAGCCATAAATAGCAGGACAGACAAATGCCCTTGTGGAGTGGAGATGCATTATTGGCATTAATCAAAAGACCTTTCAAATCTGATGCCAGTTCTCCAATAAACATGAATGTCTGAATTTGCCATGTTAAAATTTGCATGCAGCTTTCAATCAATCTTAAATAATCTTTTAAACCTTCGGCTCTGTTTAGAATTGGTGAGCTCATTAGCATACAATTTGTTAAAATATTTAAAATTTAAAATTTTACATTTAAATCACTGACATTTTCTATTCAGTGTATGTGTATATATATATATATATATTATGACCGTGAAAATCTACGAAAACATATATATATATATATATGGATCTTCGGTTATTCGGGTTTTTTCCCGCGTAGAATTGGAAGTTTCCTGGCGACGAAACGTCGAAAATATATATATATGTTTTCTAAGGTTTTCGCGGGTATTGTATGTGGATCTTCGGTTATTCGGGTTTTTTCCCGCGTAGAATTGGAAGTTTCCTGGCGATGTTTCGACGAAATCTCATTCGTCATCTTCAGGCTTGTTTCTTCGTATATATACACATCCAAAGAAATTACTAACTGCTTGCTTTGCTTCAAAAGTATTATAGCCTCAACCATTATTATGTAGCTATGTATATGAGACATTATGAATCTTATATGCATCCTAAATTAGTATTGCCAAAATTGAAAAAATAAAAATAAGTATGTTTACTGGAGGCAAAATTTAAGCCTGGGCTATAATTTGTAAACAAAATCTTAAAAGGGAATTCAACTTTCTCCTGTTTTTCTTCAGGTGAAAGCAAAGTTGATAACATTCCAAAAATAGTGGCTCATGCCCTGTGAACGTTCAAGATATGTACTTTGTTAGATTTATATCCTGCCTTCCAGAAGGCTTTTATTTTTGCATCCAAAACCACCCTATAAACAAGGTTGAGCTGAGAGAGAACAGTCCACAATTTTCCAGTAACTTTTACAGCTAAGAGTAGAGTGGAATCTAAATATTTCCAGACCTTGTTCAATGCTTAACTACTACATTACTAGGTTATTTTGCACCAGCAAATATGATACTTGCTCCGGGCAAAATACAAAAGTAATTTTATACTGATTTCTTCTCAGGATGGGTTGAAAAGTAGGTTTTGAGTAAGATCAATGATGCACTAGATTTTCACATGATCCATGCTCATAGTTTTTAAACTTAAAACTTAACAATACAGAAATTATATATGCACATATACTCCTTGGGACAAGGAAAGTATATCTATTGTTGGTTTTATCCAAAATCCATGCTAAAATCCAATGAGAAAGAAAAAGTAATATTACATTTCTGTCACTTCCTGCTGACATGGCTGGTAAAATATGAGCAACATGCAGTTCTTAACCAACCAAAGGTCTTACCTGTATATGTTCCACGTTGCCACAGGAAAATTGAGGAGGAAGATGATCCAGTGCAGTGAAATAAGCATTAATACAGTGACAATGGTATGGCCAATCAATTCAGGGATCACCCACTAGAAAGATTTTAAAAACAATTTAAAAAGTAAAAACCATTATAAAGATTCTGCAGAAATCTTCTACCTGCAAGTTGACAAGGTCTGCAAAACTTGTTATTTGGTTAAAAAGAATCAGTAATTGATCTCTATTGGATGGTTCATATATAAATTGCAAGTGCAGTTTTACAAAGCAAAAATTTACAAATTATGGATTACTTTCTAGGATACCATCAGAATATTTGGATTATTATTTATGAGAACCAGCATATCTATTATGATCAATAAGGGATGCCAGCAAGCACGTCTCGAGTTAAATCCTATATATTCAACACTTATGGGTAAAACAAAATGCTAGTACCAGGTTTATATATTTCAACCTAATTTTCAAATTAGCTTTATTTTTCATGATTAAGAATTTGCTGCCCATTAATTTGAATTCTTGCATCAAGATGATAAAAAGGGTGAGTATATACATTTGACATATGGTAACAAATGATTCTAATCCAAGGCAGATTGTTAAATAAAATATAATTCCAGATTTCTGAAAAACCTAACTTTACTACTGGTCTATAAAGATGTCTGTCCAAAGCACTCTTTAGTGTGTTTATGAATTACAATATAGTTTCCAACTATCAGGGTAGTCCTATGCCTGCCAATCCTACTGAGTATAACAGTAGTTACTCTCAGATGGTAATAGAACTACACCTTATATATAATCTTATATGCCTAGAAACAGGGATTGCCAATGTCCCCAAAGAACATATGATTGGGCTATGTTGCTTTGCATATTCCACTTACTAAATGGAACCCCCGGAGAAAACTAAAATATTCCTCAGCTAAGTAACCAACATAGAAGCCATTCTCTGGAATCATATATCTTAAGAGTTGAGGCCAATGGTACATTTGTAGAAATTTACATTTACCACATTTAATGTGGTAAACATTCATTGTATTAACATTTTAAAAAACTGAAGAAAAAGAAAAGCAACTTACTTTATTTAGTTTTGAGCAGCAAGATCTGGCATTAATGTAGTCACATTCCAAATCTGATAGTGTAATTATCTGATGATCAAGATAAGAACAACTATTATGTCAGCTATAGCCCTATATGGCACCCTAAGCAGCGGTGGGTTCCCTATCCCATCGCTATTTGGTTGTTCGTGGAAGCATGCCCTTGTGCACACATGCGCAGTAGTGTTCGGGCTGGTAAGCGGAGCCTCCTGCCACCCCCGCTTCTACTGGTTCACCCAACCCACCCCTGTCCCTAAGGAGATTTTATATAAAACTGAGCAAACAGGCCTCCAGCTTAGGAGTTCTAGAAGGAAAGTATAACATGTACAGTATAGATGTAACTGGGGCATAGTGATCACTCATTAGTTACCAAAGAAGCTTGTTTTGTGAGTTTGGTTCTTTATAATTTGGGTAAGGTAGAACTTCTGCTGGTACACAAGCATAGTCACTGATTTGATGCAGATGTCACCCCTCCCCCACTAAATCAGTTTCTTATTATTATCAATAGCAATATTTGAGTTCAAATTCTCCCTCCTTTTTATCATTTAGTTTACTATAGCCACTCAACTCCAATGGACTCTGGACAGGGTATAAAACCAATCTCCCTCATAAAAACGGGTGGGGGGGGAATCTAAAACCACGCAAACAGCCTGGACTAAAACATTTAAAAATGACACAAATCAAAGGAACCCCAAACCCCCAACACATTAAGCCAGACACATTTTAAGAGAGAATGCTGTCATTATTGAGGGGCTGCTATTTCAGAAGGTGGGGGCTATGACTTCCTCAGTCCCCTTACTAGAGAGGAGCTGGGGTTCACCCATGCTGCCGGAACAAACTTTATGGGCAAAACGCTTGAAGATAAGTGGTTCCTCAGATACCCAGGATCTATGCCATACACGGTTTTCTAATGTCTGAATTTGAAGAACTTGAGCTATTTAAAATCTATCAAGCACAATTTGAATACTCATTGTTTAAAATGAGATCTGTTGAAAGCAAATCAAAATTCCTAAGGTTTAAACTTAAGAGCAAAATGTGGACTGGGCAGTCATAAAAAATGTGGCGTAATATACAGATAGGTTTATCATCCAATTGCATAAGAAGCTATGGTTTTCTGATATATACACTTACATATACACGCACACACATATATATACACAGACACAAGCAACATTTTGTTACTTTTTAAAGTTTTACAAAATTAATTCCTAAAGAAACTAGCAAAAATGTATTCATGAAATTAAAACATCTGATGAAGAGCCTCTTTTAGAAAATGCAGTCCAACAACATAAAGTTTTATATCTTTTAGAATAACTGAAAAAGTACCTAAAATACATGTTTAAAAAATGGGCTATATGAAGTAGCCACTGATGTGTATATACAATAGTCAGAATGATAAAGATCATAATGTACGGATTGAATTCTAAGCAAACATATGACTATTGTGAAACTTCATTACAAACCTACATAATCAACATAAATTAATCTGCCACAATCAGAACAAGAAATGGCAATTTTTAGAAATATGTTGTTTCAAGTGGAAAACTAAAAGCATCACACTGAACAGAATCGACAAGTTTTATACTACAAATAATGAATTATGCAATACCACAATCATAGGAGTTTTATGCAAACCTCAAGACGGGAGGGTATTTATTACATACACTGAAAATAAGTCCTACATTTAAGCAAGAACCAGGGTTTTTACCATAACCAAGCAGAGCCTAACCAAAAAGTTGAATGGTAGATCAAACAATCTAGGGAAGAACTTATCAAAAGAGAATGAAGCAATTGCATGTTTCTTCTGCAGCCAATCTAAAAACTCTTCTTCTTGGCCACTGCAACCAATGCAGAATACAAGGCTTCCCAAGCTGCTCCTACAAGACCCCGACAACATATAATCAACCCCATGCCAAAACATAGCTAATGGGATGGTGGCTTATAAAAGACCCGTGCAGCTGTGTTTTTGACTATCTAGGTCAGGGCTCTCCAACCTTAACAACTTTAAGACTTGTGGACTACAACTCCCAGAAATCCTCAGCCAGCAAAGCTGAGGAATTCTGGGAGTTGAAGCCCACAAGTCTTAAAGTTGTCAAGGTTGGAGAGCCC
>JANHFP010007636.1:125526-136547 GCA_032468135.1 Calamaria suluensis | reverse complement strand
TGGAGGACAGGAAGGCCTGGAGGAATGTTGTCCATGGGGTCACAATGGGTCGGACACGACTTTGCAACTAACAACAAAAACCTCCTCTTCAGCTCCTTCCCACCTATCTCCTCTCATAGCTGTCCTTTTGGCAGCTCTGCGCTCTGCTGTCTCTGCAGATCATGGGCTCTGCTTGCCCTGAACACCCCCCCTCCCAGCTGACCTTTGCCATCTTCTTAGTCCTACCGTAAAGGAGGTGGATCCAGCCTGGGCCTTTGTGAGGCAGCTGCTTGCTGAGCCAGGCCTTCTTCCCAAGGCTACATACAGCTTTGTCCAAGTTGTGTGCAGCTTTGGAAGGGCAGCAGCAACCATGGAGTGCAAGACAGGCAAAAGGGAAAAGATGGGAGAGAGGTAAGGGGTATGCGGAATTGAAGTACCCCATGATGGTAAGTGCAAGTGAGCTGTTAAATGCCCTCATTTTGATCATGCGGTGCTACAGGCGCTGCAACAGACTTAATTTTAGGGACCAGGTGACCAGTGTCACCATAACTTTGAACAGCCACTGAATGAATGGTCATTAAGCAAGGAGTACCTGGGCTTAGCATTCAGTGACCATGAAATGATCTCATTCATTTAGGATATTTGCAAATAGTGTTTTCTATAGTGAGAAACAAGATTCCACATGGAGATAACCAGCTGGAATAATAACATTTGAACCAACACCATATTTTCTTCTAATTGAACATAGTATATCAGATAATTTAGATTCTCTTAATAGCATGCATTAAGCCCTCTATGAATATAATTTTACTGGACTTTGTTCATTTGCCTAGATTAGAAAACCAGAATGTCCGGTTTTCAAGAGGGACTTGGATTATGGAACCTTTTTAAAGCAAATTTATAGTACAACATTTGTTGGTAATCAAAATATTTTGATAGACGGACAAACCACTTTTAACAATTAGGCACTCCCCACCCTCCAGTATAGTAGAATGACTTTTGTCTCCTTCACCATGTCCTCAGGTGTTTGTATTTATTGCAAAATTTTGCTTAGTTGACCTTATTCTATTTGAAAGCAGTATTGATTTTATTTTTATAAATTTTTTTTGCTGACTGTTTTCAAACCACATGTCAGGCATGAAGGTAGCCACATGAACTATAGTTTTAGTTCTGGTATATTTAGTTTGAAATGAGATGTAAAATATAATAATACACATTCTACTGACAATTTTAACTTTTATGTAACTTTTTAATATATTTTTTCTTGAATTGAAATAAAATCAGTTTAATTATTTAAATCATTGGACAAGATAACTGTTTAAATAATTAAATTGCAATATGTTTACTAGTCAAAAACATCTTATTATTTGTATTTTTACTGAAAGTACATTTGTCTTGTTCAATCTGGAATTTTTCTTCAATCAACCTGGAATGAAGGAGAAACTTCCTAATAGTGAGGACAATTAACCACTGGAACAGCTTGCCTGCCTGCAGAAATCATGGGTGCTCCATCACTAGATGTTTTTAAGAAGAGACTAGACAGTCACTTGTCTCAAAATGGTATAGTTTCTCCTGCTTGAACAGGGGGCTGGACTAGAAGACTTCCAAGGTCCTTCCAGCTACTCTACTCTACTCTACTCTACTCTACTCTACTCTACTCTACTCTACTCTACTCATTATTCATTAATCAGAGGTATAGATTGCATTTTTCAGAAGGTAAATATGACCCTTCTGTAAAATGGAATATTGGATGCCTCTGGAAATGGAAAGACTGGATTGGAAGCTCTCAGGCTCCCAGGGTCCTTCCTGCTACTTATTTTTTTTCCTTCAAAAATAGATCTAAAGATCAGTATTTCACTCTGGGGCATTTATGTGGTAGAATCAAGTTCCAGTATACATGCTGTTCAGCAGTCTGTTGTTGAATCTTTTGCGGGAGGTTATATACACATCTGTCGTAGGATGTCATACCCTTGCTTTCTCCTTTTCACTGAACCCAGATGAAACTGAATGTTTCAAATAGATCATTAGTGAATATTAGGCTAGGGTCTAGGCGAAGGCCAAGTTGATCTACGGTTTTCTGCAAACAATATAGAGAAGTTTGGGATATGTGTGCACAATTTTACTTGTAGGCTTGTGTAATTTTATATTGGTTGTGGTCACATTTTAAAAATTCTGGTTAAATGTCAAAACCTACAGTGAGCAGGACTGTAAAGTAATTATATTGCCATTTGGGTTGAGATTTAGAATGACTTTTTCTGGGGATGGTAAACTTACCCAATTGTCACACAACTCTTTAAGATTTTCTGCAGAAGAAATCCAGTTACTTCTGAAGAAGACAGCATGATTATACCAGAAAATCTGAAATGGCATCTCTATGACAATTTCTTACTCTTAGAGCCTGTAATTGTTGTGTAAGACTGTATTTGGAAATTATGTATTTTAAAATCCTTTTTAAAGGTTCTATTAATGCTGTTCTAAACTTTGATCTGACGCATGAGACATGTTAATAAATTAATTATAATTAATCAAGAGCAGAGTAGTAATTGGCTGTTAATAATCATTATTAAAAACCTTAACATTTGATCACGGTGACACTTGGTTTCATTCAATACTTTCGTTCTGTCAGTGGAATTTATTTTTCCTCCTCTCCCCCATCTGATTCATCTGCAATGAATTTGAGGCATAGTTGGTGGAGGAGTGAAGCAGTAGCAAATAGCAAAGTGAGATATAGACGTATCCTTGCTTAATGCTAGAGGTTGCTCATTTTCTAAAAACATATTTGTGTTAGTCTGCGGCTGATTAATTATGTGCCATCACGTTGGTGTTAAACATTAATGACCATATAGAGGAGCCCTAGTGATGCAGTGATTAAGTGCAGTATTGCAGGCAAACTGTGCTCACAGCCTGGAGTTCAATCCAGATGGTTTGACTCAGCTTTCTGAAATCAGTAAAAAGCTTCCCAGTGAGTGCTGTAAAGCACTGGGGCAGTATATAAGTTTAAATGGTATTACTATTGCTATATAGGTAGACCTCCTTCAAGCTGTTCAGTTACTATTATGGTCCTTGAGGTCTGCCAATGGTGCTCGTACTGCAACTGTAATTGAGTTCATCTGCTTTATTACTGATTGTCTCCTTTTATTTTCTTCTACCTTTTCCAACATTAAGGACTTCTCAAGGGACTGGGTCTTTGCATAATATGTATAAAATATGTCAGTTTGAACTGGTTATTTATGCCTCAAGTGAGGGATCAGTTTGTTCTGTGTTCATTTTTTCCCCTTAGCTTTTCATGGTAGTCTCAAGAGTTATCCCTGACACCAAAGTCTAAAAGTGTCAGTGTTCTTCCTGTCCTACTTTTTCAAAGTCCAACTTTCAGTTCCACAGCAAAAAACATTGCTTGCACAATTCTGACCTTTATAAGTATCTCAGTATATGTTCCAGGACTTCATTGTTCCCCCTACCAAGGGCTGATCTGTGGTGTGTTTCTTGACTGCTGGTTGTTGATAGTTTGTCCTGAAACGCAAAAATTAACTACCACTTCAGTGTTTTAATTGTCAGTTTTAGAATTGTTGTCATCCTTTATATTAGATTATATATTATGTTGTCATCCTTTATATTAAATTGTAGTCTTGTGCTTTTTTTAATCATGCTCCTTGATTTTTATTACAAGTGCTTAAAAGTCATTTTCATTTTAGCTATATCACAGCAATGTCCTCAGAACAGTGCAGATTATTGATGTTTCTTCTTCCAGTTTTAAAGCTATGCTAATCTTCTAATCCATCTTTCCTTAATATATATTCTGCATATTGTTTGAATAAATAAGAGAGAGGATATACCTTTGCTTCCCTTTGCTGACCTGGAGCCTCCCTGTTTTACTATATCCTGTGGGTCCATGGCTTCCTGACTTCTGTCTATGTTTTGCATGAGGAAAAAAGTATAATGATTCTCATTCCACAGCTTTATATTATTGGCACAATTGAAAACCTTTCTATAATCAATACATTGCACACCCATTAGCTTTTTCATTTATCTAGAATGTAAAGTCCCTTGTTCTTCAGCCTTTTTTAATACCAGCTTGAACATTGGACAACTATTCCTTAAGATATCTGAGGATATTTTTTTTGTCCTGAAAGCTGTGATTGTGAAGTGTGATAAATATTGGTGCTATGTCATCTCACTTTGAATGGAGATTGCTAAGGAGATAATATAAATAAATTTGATAAATTAACACTTTTTTTTAACTTTCAGGAGGTAAGGCTTATCTTGAGCATCTTTCAGTGCAGTCCTAAATGTGTATTATGAAATTAATTCTATTGATTTAATAATACTTCTTTATAGATGATATAGACAGGATTATGTTATAAAATAACAAAAATCAGAATGTTGATAAATCTTGTCTATCTTGAATATCTAAAATAAACAATTATACAGAATTTCCTCTGGTGCTCCACCTAATTTGTATCACAGTTTCCTTTCTTACAATTGTGGCTAATTGCCAAATAAACATCAATGTTTTGTAGTAACTGAGGAAACAAAAATGTATGCAGATCCACAGATGTTGACACAGAGAAATACTAAGCTCGTCATTCTCTTAAGGTTTATTTTAATGCAGGGAAATAAAATGCTGTGCAATAGTACAGAATGTGAGGATGCATTTTCTTTTTGGTACGTTAGTTTAGTTTTAATATTGTTTATTGTACCTTGGTATTTAAGCATATATACTGTTTCCTAATATGATTTGATTGCTTATCTGTACCCTCTGACTATCATCAAGTGTTGTACCTTATGATTCTTGATGAACGTATCTTTTCTTTTATGTACACTGAGAACATATAAACCAAGACAAATTCTTTGTGTATACAATCACACTTGGCCCATAAAAAAAACCCTATTCCATTCCATTCTATTTTGGCAGGTGCAGGTTCCATTTTTCTTGGGACATAATCTTTTATAATTCAGCCTGAGACTTATCTATATATGCTGTTTGTGATGACATAGTGCTATTATCCATATTAGGAACAGTATTACTATGTCAGTCCTTCAAGTTGGGCAGCATATAAATTGAAATTATAATATAATAAATTATATGTGATTGAAATTATAATTAATTATAACAATATTATAACCTGGTGAAGAAACACAACACAAAGATCTAGGTACTTTATTGTTAGAATATAATAATATAATCTTGAGAGTTGACAAAGTTTGTCTCTGCCTCATCCTGTACCAAACAGAGTGAAGTGAATCTATTTTGACTGTTGTCCTCATGCTTTCCATTTCAATAATGAGAGGTTGGAGAACAGGAAAAAATATCCAAGACCACAAGCTTAAGAGATGGTCTCTTCAACAAGGGATGCACGTGGCATCCTTTAAGACAGCAAAGAGAACTTTTTTTCCCAATTATTTGACATTTGAGTAAAATTATGGTTATCCTGAGATTAGGAAATACTTTAAATAGGTTTCAGACAAAAAAATTACACCGAGTTGAAAAGATTCAATTAAAGAGTTGCAATTTAAGAATTTAGAAGGACATTCATTTCTATATGAAGTTACGGGAAACTATCTACCAAAACAACAGATTAGGGAAACTTGCAATTCAGTTTTTGCATTGAATAGCACATTTAGTCTCAACATATGTTAACATTTGCTGCGGGTTTGTTTTTTTTTGGGGGGGGGGATGGGGAAACTTGGCCTGGTTAGTAGATGGAAGTAGCGAGACCTGCAACAAATATCAAGGTTGTAATGAAAACTAGGAAACTGAAAGCTGTAGTTTATATTAACTAGCTGTTTTCAAATGTAAACGTTTACTGTTCACCTACCCTCTAAATATTATTGATCAGTGGCAAATCTAATAAAGTAGAAACTATAAGACTTGGCATAAGTTCATGTATAGTTGGTTTGTTATTACCATATATAGAGATGTAGTTGTAAAGAACTATAATTATATAGCTAACCCATGATATGCTGACTGGTTGAAAGGAAGATGATTATAAGATGGAAGGATACTCACTCAACATGCCCCACAGTTAAAAACAGGTTACTGTGAAAGAGAACTCACCATAATTATCTAGAAGACTCTTAAGGTCTAGGCATCAATAATATAGTAGCTTGTTTAAAAAGAAACATTTTATCACTCTTGAATGAATTGATTCTAACAGAATAAACCGTGAATGAATGTGTTGCTTAGAGTAGTCTTCCCTAGCCCAGTGTTCTGTAGATGGGGCTAATGGTATACGCATCATAAAAATGAATGAACACTTGGTGATAGAAGATACATTTATAGCAATCAAAAGTTTTGCTGATAATCTAATGGTCATCTGAATTTTTGTAGGCCATAACCAATATTTGTATTCCATATATCTATATATCTATATCTATAGATAAATACTACTATGCAGAATTTGTGTTTTGTGCTCTCACTTGAAAAGGCAATAAGAGGAGTGAAATCAGCAGGTTGTGTACAAAAAACATCAGTATTTTTACCTAAAAGTTTGGTACAGTAATTAATATTCAGTAAAATGAGGTGACTGATTATTTTTCCAACATCATCAATCTGCACCAAAATACATATTTAATGGGAAATGTTTTATATATGAACGAAACATTGGGACTTCTATAATTTAGGTTATGAATGTTACTGATTGAATGCAACTGTTCTCTTCCAGATGTTTCTTACAGTGTACCTCACTAACAACGAACAACACTTCACAGAAGTACCAGTCACTCCAGAAACTACTTGCAAAGATGTAGTAGATTTATGCAAAGAGCCCGGTGAGACTGAATGTCATCTGGCAGAAGTATGGGGTGGATTAGGTATGTATATCATGGTTAGTTTTACTTGCATGGCCATTTATAGAATTATCTCTACAGTATCATGAAATCACCTTTAATTAGATATACTTAGTTACAGGATCATGTAAAGGATCACAAAACTTTTAAATATTTGTGACACTTTTAGAAAGATTGCATTCTTGGTTGTGAATAATGAGTGGTTTTTTTGTTTTTGGACTAATGTCTCTTAAAAATGTATCAGCCTCCTTAAGAAGAGCATTTCATACCTATGAAACGAGCTTCCTTCTCTACCCGTAAAGCTCATGTCCAATAAAGGTTGTTAGGGTGCTATGATGCAAATGTGAGGATCAAAAAGCTTACTTTTAATGAGATGAATGCTTAACCAAATAGAAAATGCAATTCAATTTATATAAATACAGAGTTATACCTATTTGAACAAAAAAAAAATCACCTCTCCAACTTCATATTCTGTACAATTTATCCTGCTGTGGCCTACGTTTTTTGTAGACAATAGATGGGTTCATAAAGGATGGAAGAAAGATTCAAAGTAAAGCTAAACATTGTAAACATTTGTAGTATATGCAAATCTACAGGTAGCCCTCGACTTACAATCAGAATTGAGCCCCAAATTTCTGTTGTTAACTGAGACATTTGTTAAGTGAGTTTTGTCCCCACTTTGTGACCTTTCTTGCCACAGGTGAATCTAGCTTCCCCATTGACTTTGCTTGTCAAATGGTGATCACATGACCTTGGGACACAACAAACAGTCATAAATATGAACCAGTTGCCAAGCATCTGAATTTTGATCATGGGGATACTGCAAAGGGCATAACTGAAAAACGCTCAGTCACTTTTTTCAGGGCCGTTACAACTTTGAAGAGTCACTAAATGAACCGTTGTAAGTTGAGAACTACCTGTATAATGTCCGTATCTAGAATACTATGTACAGTTTTCGTCATGGATTTGAAAAAGCTATAATAGGAAAAGTTGCATAAGAGAATAACCAGAATGCTCTTTAGCACATAATTTATGAGAAAATATTAGATTATTTGGGAGTTTATAGTTTAAAAATTGAGCCAGCTGGTGGAAGGCAGGATTCAACCATCTATGACAGTGATGGCTAACCTTTTTGCTATTGCGTGCCAAAAGTGGGGGATGCCCAGGGGGGTTGCACGTCTGCGTGCCCACACCTATAATTCAATTCACCCCACCCTCCCTAGAAAGGCTTTGGAGCCTGGGGAGAGTGAAAACAGCCTCTTTTCCAACTTCTGGTGGGCCTGGAAGGCCCAAAAATCAGCTGGCCAGTACTCACATGCGCATCACAGCTGAACTAGGGCAACGTTTGCGTGACCACTGATATGGCTCCGCGTGCCACCTGTGGCACCCGTGACATAGGTTTGCCATCACGGATCTATGATATGGAAAAAGTAGAGAGGGAGATTTCCCCCCGCCTCTACCTTTTAAAACGCTGGGACCAGGAATCAGAAATAACTGCTAAACATAATGATGGCCCCTAATTTGGGTAGCTTTAAAAATTGATTGGACAAGTTCATGGAGAACAAATATTTCAAGATTAATAACTCAATGATGCCCCAGAAACATGCAATTTGGAAATGTCTGCCCTTCTGAGAGATCATATGAATGGCACCCACCTCCAGAATGGTGTGAGCTGGCCTCTGCATAATGCATTGGCTGGGTGCCCTTTTGGAAAATAATCTTTGGAAGAGCTAAGCACAGCAAGGCATGAAATGGTGGGCAAGAGACCCAAGAGTATGGAATTCAGTGGGGTGGGAATCTGTGCAAGGGGCGCCTCAGGGAGTGCAGGAGCATAGGCCACAGGCAAGCTGGGGGCTTGTACAGTGCAGGTGTGGCCTTGTGCCCACCCTTTGAGGCAGCCTGTGCTCTGCTTAACCTTAAGGGAGATGGGATTGTGTTTGTTAAGCGAGGTGATTTCAGGACACCTCACTTAATGACCGTAACAATTTACAATTACAATTCTGGGTTCAATTGTGGTCATAATTTGAGGAGTACCTATGTATCTTTTGTCAAGTAAGTAGATAAGACATCGCTTCACATTTTTTTTGGTATCTGTTGCAAATCTTTAAAAATAACTCGTAAGTAAATATTTGGCTTACATTCCCAGTCTAGCAGTTTTAAACTATATTGTAGTATGTATTGTATATTATACTGTAATTGTATATTATATTGTAATGAATGAGGGCTATTTGAACTCAGTGCATTATTGTGCTGTGCTGGCATGCCGACTTATTCAGCCTGTCACAGCAGAACGGGTTAGTTTGTCTTGTCAAAACACCAATTTCATTGTACAATAATCAATAGGAGCAGGCTTAGCTGTTATGAAACTTTAAATTAGTAGCATCAGCAGCAGAACATTCATTTCTTTAATAAGCCTGACCTTGTATCTTGCTAGTCATTTGTAATCATGCTAGACCAGTAGTTCTTGATAGAAGAAGGCTATAATAGTGACCATGATTGTTATGTAGAGTGAATCTTAGAATATATGCATTCTTTAACTTCAGTTAATTTTACTGCAGTATACTAAAATTTAAGGGACACAGTGGCTCAGTGGTTAAGGCAGCTGAGTTTGTCGATTGGAAGGTCGGCAATCCCTAGTGCCGTGTCCCAGCTTCTGCCAACCTAGCAATTTCGAAAGCATGTAAAAATGCAGGTAGAAAAAATAGGGACAAACTTTGGGGGTAAGGTAACAGTGTTCCGTGCACCGTTGGTGTTTAGTCATGCCGGCCACATGACCACAGAGACGTCTTCAGACAGTGCTGGCTCTTCGGCTTTGAAACGGAGATAAGCACCGGCCCCAGAGTCAGAAATGACTAGCATATATGTGCGAGGGAAACCTTTTACTAAAATTTAATGTCTAATAAGTTAAATCCTCTCTTTACCAAAGAACTATTAAGCCCCCATTGGAAATATATATTCCTGTTTGAGCTATGTCTATAACACTGTATATAACACTATGTCTCAAGATTTACAATAGTCTTTTTTTCTTTTCATATAGCTTCTGTTATTGAAACTATTACTTGTTTCAGTAATAGAAAGGCTTCTTTTGTGCCTTTGAGTGACTGGAATGAAGTATCTGTTTTTCATTTGCAGATTATTAATAAAATATTGGATTTTCCTAATAATGCTGTTAATATTTGTATTTGGCAAATATGTCATAGCTCTTAGATGTCTCCATGTTTACTATTTCTTTGGCTTTGGAAGAACAGTTTTTATAGAACCTTCTGTAGAACTTGGTCAGGTTTGTTCCCCATATTTCCTTTTGGGAGACATCCTTCTGGTATCTGTACTTGCCAGGATGAAGCCACAACATTTAAACATAAAAATGTTATGGACTCTGTGCAAATGCACTTTGATAAAGCAGATAAATTATTCATGGTGACTGAACATGTGTTGATGAAACACGAAACACATGGCTTAGCATGGAAAGCACAATTGAGAAAATATGTCAGAGTTGCTTTCTGTTTTTCAGAACGCCCTGTAGCTGATAATGAGCGTATGTTGGATCTTCTGCAGCGCTATGGAGTCCAAAGAAACGAGGTTCGCTTTTTTCTTCGCCATGAACGACCTCCTACACGAGAAACAGGTAAGAGCTAAAATGATGGCGACTGTCCTGTCCTGATAGATTGAGCAGAGTAAGTATACTCTAGGTATTTTTGATCGAACAGTGCCTTCTGTCTGGAGCTAGGCTGTGTAACTTCTTTGTTGCAGTGCCTCCTTTCAGAACAGCATTCTCAACACACACACACACACACACACACACACACACACACACACACACACACACAAAACCAAGAACCATGCTGCTTCCCAGCCTGATGATCTTCAAAAAGTGCATTGGCTATACTCACAGGCCTTTGGATAAAGTGATTTATATTTAAATAAATTTATTTTAAAACATTTAACGAGTAAAATAAATGACTACACGAGCAAAAAGAAAACGAGAAAAGATAATAATGGATGGGAAGTAACGTGTTAGTAAATAAACATAATTTACAGTTGTCAAAATTTTAAATTCATGTTCATTCTTTTATTTACCAAGTAACTACAGATAGTCCTCGAATTACAACAGTTCCTTTAGTCACTGTTCAAAGTTACATTATGTCATGCCTCTGTCTGCGCCCGACTTGGAGGTCGAGGAGGAACAGCTGGCAGAGAACAGTGAGGGGGAGGCTGGAGCTGAGGATGGAAATGGGGAAGAGCAGGCCCAGGCTGGA
>JANHFP010007627.1:21815-33680 GCA_032468135.1 Calamaria suluensis | reverse complement strand
GGACCAATTGCAGACATCATGACTAATAAAACCAAAGCCTTCCCTTTTACACCACTCCTTTAGCCACATATTAAACTCTGCAATACATTGGCCTTTCCCTTTTTGTTCCTTATATACCGGTAGGTTTGGATGGACCAGAGTCTCTTGGTCTCTCCTAAGTCCTTAAAAAGCTTGCTTTTGCCAGAATGTTAGAGAAACCTGTTTTTCATGATTTATTTGAATGATTGCAGTTAGCTTCAGTTAGCTTTAGGGCGGAGGGAGGATTTTTTTGCTTCCTTGTTTTTAATCTGATGTTAGCCACACAGAGTCTCAGTATGGAATTGAGCAACTACATATATATAAGTGGTTTAAATAAATACAATTCAGATACTGTTTCCCTATTTTTTTCCTTCTTCCTGTTCCATGTGACAGCTCGAATGCATACTAGAATGATAATTTTGTTCCAAATATTGTAATCCTTAGTAGACAATTTGAAACATCCTTGTGATCAATGCAGTTGAAGATGGCAGTGTGCTACGATAGTAGAGAACTTGTAAAAATATAGCAGCTTGGAAATCTGAATATTTCTTATACCTGATAAGCTAATACTAGTAATACAAAGTACCTCATTCTTGGGTAAGGCAGGTGATTTTGTTTCAGCACATACCTGCATCTTCAAAGCCACTAAATAATGTTGTTCAGAGGTTAAATTGCATAAAACTACACCTTTCACACTGTTACTCTTGATACTTTATCATCACAGGCTTAGGCTTTAAAATCCAACATGTTCACAAGCAATTGTGAATTGAGAAATAATAAAAGTATATATTTAAAAAGAAGTTATTCCACAAAATTGTTCCCAAGTGTCTCAACAATGCATTGAGTTTAAAGCAAACCATGATAATTTCTTGGTTATTATATATCATTAATCATAATAGAATAAATATTTTGCTTCTGTTTAATTTGATTCTTTTGTTTCTTAATATTCAGTGTCTTGTGTTTGAAGATGCTCCCAATGGAGTGAAGGCATCACTGAAGGCTGGTATGCAAGTGATCATGATTCCAGATGAAAACTTGAACAAAGACCTTACAAAAGAAGCAACTCTAGTGCTGAGGTCCATGAGTGATTTCAAGCCAGAATTGTTTGGTCTACCACCATTTGATTGAACATTGTTTTTTTATTTAAATTTACTATTTTTAATTTTAAAAAATCAGGTTTTTTTTCTTTTCCTTTATAGTATTGTTTCATTATTTACACTTCAGCTTAATTCAGAATTAAAATCAGTATTAAAATAACAGAATTAAAATGTATTTGAAGCCTAAAAGGTTTCTATATTATGCACTCATTCAAAAAGAAATGCTCTTTTTCATGATCTTTTTAAAAAAATCAACTAATAACTCTCCTAAATGTTACTTCTTCCATCATTTTTATTTTCAGAAAAAAATTATAAAAAACATTTTCTCTGAGGTTTTCTTGTTGTTTTTGTTGGAAATCACCAGAAATAGTCATGTAGAACTATATTTAAATCGCTTTGGGTGGACTTTAATACAAGATCCAGTGATAAAATTAACTTTGAATATATGTGTTTCTTTAGATCAGAAGCCTTAAAACTTGGCAGCTTTAAGACTTGTGGACTTCATCTCTCAGAATTGCTGGCTGGAGAATTCTTGGAGTTCCAAGTCCACAAGCCTTAAAGCTGCCAGGTTTGAGGAGCCCTGCTTTAGATGGTTCTTTGACCATCTAAATAGGAGTGCTTTAGGTCTGTTTTCAACATCTTTTATGTAGTTGTTTGTGCTGAGCTGAATGTGAAAGGCATAGTTGAAAATATTGCACAAATAATAATTTGTTGTATAATCTGAATTTATGTATAAAAAGGTGGGTAACCTATTATCTCAGAGCCATTTATGTCTCCAAAGCTTTTTGTAATAATTCTCAGAAAGTTTTTTTGTGACTAAGTGTCGCTTTGAATCGCATACAAATAAATATGCCACAGTTATCAATAATAATGGTATAATATTTTACTATTTATTTGGTGAGATATGTAGGAAAACTATAATGTATGTTCTAAAACAGGCATAACAGGGTTAAGGAAAAATACATAACCCTCCTTTAAATGTATTGACCTAACATTGCATAAACCTGGCACTGTTCAAATGAAATTTTGGAAAAGTTTCCAACTGTGCTCTAAGGCATAAATCACAACTTACACCGAACATAATTTTTGTTTACCCAAGCTAAAAACCAAGCAAACCATCCCACAGCTTAGTACTATGTGTGAACTCAATCATGTATTCCAAAATATTTATTAAGTTCACCCAGGAAATAAATCACATCACTGTAGGGAATGACTTATTTTTTCCCTTTATGCATTCTTTAAGGATAATTATTTTAATGAAAAAATATGTGTATCTGGGATGGTTTAATTGGGATTTTTTTATTAAAAAGCTAGGCATTTCTATGACTGTATAACATTTCAGCAGAGATGATTTTAAGGTGCACAATTAAATGTATATTTTATTACCTTTTCCTCTCCTCCCTCTCCCCTCACCTCCTGGTGTGTGGTGTTTTGCTGTTCGGTGCTTTCTTTTTCCCAAGCTTTTCCCTTTTTTATCTTTCTTTTCATAGCCAATTATAGACACATCTTCCAGCTTTAGGGAAACCTTTGCTCATCACAAACAATACTTCTTCTCTTCAAACTTACCTTCTTGCTTGATTAACCTCTTGGTGAAGTCATGACTATTTCAGTGTACTAGATACCTTTCCTTTGCTGCATTATTGTCTATTTTAATGTCTATTGTCTATGTCCAGAAAAAACAGTATCTGCAGTTCTGACTATGAAAGCAGAAGTCTGTGTACTTAACAGACATGCTGCTGAATTCTAGTGCAAGAAAAAAAAACTTTTTGAGGTTGAAATTATGTACATATGGTGCATTTGTTTTGTGTGACATTATTTATGTAAGTTACAGAAAATTGTTTTGAATGTTAAGGACATTAGGAATATCCTGCTTTACCTTTTTCAGAAGTCATCAAATGATACTCACATATTTGTAGATTTATTAAAAGGTTATAAATATATGCATGTCTAAATGCTTTAAATGTACAGCATATCTGAATGCTGTAAATTAAAATGGTTTGCTATAATTAATTAAATAAAACTTTACCTCGATGTCTTGGAACATCACTGTTTAGTGTAGCAAAGTGTGTGTGTGTATTTTAAAAAAAATCAATTGCTCATTGTTCTCTGTTTTGAAAATAACTAGGATTATAACATGACTGTGATCATATATAGCAGAGATTTATGGTCAGGTTAACCTACTACAGTGGTTCTGAACCTGTGATCCATGGACCACTAGAGGGCACAATGTCATCACAGGGGGTCCACGAAGGCGTGAATAAATGTTATGATTTAAATATTGTATTAAGTCTTGGTCGTCCATGGCCACACAAGGTATTTAAATGGGATCTATGGTAAAAAAAAAGGTTGAGGTTTGGTTAGACCAAAATTAGTTTTTATAACTAGCATTTAAGATATCCATTCTGTAATTATTTCTATTTCATAAATATTTGTTGATGCCAATCACTTTATTACTGTTCTCACAAATGTAGTTTGTAGTTATGGCAAAGTTTTATTTTTTGTGTTATCTATTGAATTGCTCTTCTACAGATGACATAACTAAATGTTATTTTTTTCTCTACAATTTAATAACTGTGAATTCAGGTAACTTTCTACATCTTAGCAAATCCCATATTAGCTATTTTTTTACATCATACACATGGTGTATTTCCTAATTGTACCTTTTCCTTATAATGCCATAAAGGAAAAGAACTCTGTTTGCTAATCATATTAAAGAAAGTATATACTAAGGACTCCATAAAAGACACTCAAAACATACAGAGCTATTTTTGCCTATTACACTAGTTTTTATTAAAGAAGCAAGTAATCTTCATTATTCATGGGTTTTGTATTTGCACAGTTGCTTATTTAGAAAAAATGTTTTTGTCACCACCAAATCAGTACTCGTAGCACCGTTGCACTTATTAGAGGACATGCAGAGCAGTAAAAGATTACAATCATCCAACCTGCACTTTCCCTGTTAAGGTTTCAGCATTTCCTAATTCACTATTCAAGGCATTTTTACAGAATGAAACTACCATTAATAATGAGAATTGCCTACATAAAATGTTCAAACCATAGAGAACTCAGAATTAGCTCCTTGCTTCCTTGTTTTTCTTTATCTGAGCCACAAGGGTAGAGGGGTTCATAATCCATGTGGTATAAGCATTGTCCAATTGGTTATTTAAAAATATTTTGGGAAATATTTAAAATCCGCCAGTGGATAAATTAGAGAGTATGTTATGTATGAAATAGAGAAACACAACAAAGCCCTCAACAAAATGTTTTATCTTCTGAAATAAACTTTCTGACAGCTCAATCAGCTGACATTAATGGAAAACAAAAGAGCTAATCTTTCAACAATTTTACTTTTACTTATTTTAGCAGTTTTAATATCATAGGCTATTTATCTGGAAATAATATTTGAAACTCGGCTAATGAAAATTGTACTCTGGTCTATGTATTTTTGGTTTCTTGGCTTTCTTTTCCAACAATAAAATAATTTCACTCCAAATACTGTCCTACATATGACACATTATAGCACCTGTATCACAACAGGGAAAAAAATCTATATTTTTTTTGCTCCAATGCTGCGGACTCACCCATCAAGTAAACAACCATTCTGAATGATATAGCTACCTCTGTAGCTAAAACATGAGTCAATTTAAGTATACATACATTCAAAACCCAGGACAAAAGCTAAACTGACAGATAATCCCACAGAAAAACATGACCCTTTAAATATTAAAATCACTCTGGAGGCCAAATCAACAGGTCAAAAGAACATGCAATTTGTTTCCTATTAACATACATCAGACATTAACACTGCATATATTAAAGCAAAGCTCTTAATGTCAAATATATATTTTAAAAAGTAATAATGCTGGTTTGTTAAGCATGCACAGCAATACAAACTTGCAAACATTCTACTAACAGTATTTGTATTTTCCATACAACACTAGGACATACAACTGCTTCACATTCACATGAATTCTAAATTTCTATGCTAATTATTTATAAAATTCCAGTAACTTATTAGAAAGCTAATGAATTCAGCTGCAAATTGTCCTCCAGGTTGGGTTGATATCTTTTCTGCTCTGTTATCTATTCTCCCAGTTCTACATCATCAATCTTCACCAATAAAGCAACAGAAATGTGACTGGTAGCTGTTCTAAAAGCAACATAAAAAGTCCAACAGTGACTTTCAGAAGAAGAGTAACCTACAGTGAAACTGACTTGACAATGATTTCATATCCCATTTGAAATGAAATCTTCAACCTGTGTTTGTTTCAAACCCAAACAACATCAATATTTTTCAAAGTACATTCCTAAATATTTTTTCCTTTCATGTAAATGCTTTATGGTTGATGTAGATATCAACCATAAAGCATTTAAATGAAAGGAAAATGAAAGGAACTACATTTTGAATATTTCCAAACTACAACAATTTCTGGAGAAAATAATAGGGGAGAAAAAAAGTAGAAATGGTTTTAGGAAAAACGTAACACCACAGAACAATTTGTTACATAATACAGACTAAAGGGGAGTTCAAATTTTTGAATATGACATTTATTATTTTCCTATTTTGAATCTATACAATTGGATATAGTAATTATGCATTCATTTGTTTAAATGTTTTTCTTTCATGTGTATGACTACACAAGTCACAAATTGCAACCCTGGCAGCTAGCATGCAATAAAACCAAAAAGGCAATAAAAAAACACAAAAGAAATGCAACCTAATTGAGGCCCACATGCAGTTCCTATTCTCAATACAGATAGACTCATTAGACATAATGGGCTAATCTGAAGCTCAAAGTGTGTGTTGTTCCAGAGATTGATACTACAACAGAAAATGCATACATCTTGAGTCCTGTCAAATGATATACTTAACAGAAAATTTGGAGCATGCCAACCCTTTTAGAATGAGATGAGCACAGTTAATTTGATTTAGGTGACATAACAAATAATCTGTCCCTGTTTATATGAGACTTTATAAGTAATGTCCAAGACCTTGGATTGAACACAGCCTATTGGAAGCCATTACAGCATGGAAAATAGTGGGCTGTGCCATGGTAGAGCCATAAATATTCATTCCTCTGTGTTCTGAGCTACGCAGTTCAGGATGGATTTTGAAAGGCAGTCCCACATAGAGCGCATCATAATAGTCCAAACAAGAGAAGATCAAGGAATGAACAACTCCCTACAATATATGTAAATATAAGCTTAGCATACTGGTTTTTTTTTATTGCTGTACATTTTCTGTGTACAGCATGATACAAAATTATTATAGCCATTGATCTAAGGCACCAGAAATATAGCAGTTACTAAATGAGAAAGATGATAATGATGTAGGATTTAGAGGAAAAAATATAAGCTATCAGATGTTTTTGCAGTATAACTGCCAGCATCTTATAGAATTGGCTAAATTATTCAGTGTCATGGTTTGGGAACAGAGTGGTGGGCCATCTACACTGAAATGGAAAATAAATAGTTATGATGACCTGATCCAGAATAAGAATGTTATTCTTGTTACAAAACAATACCATGGCCATTGGCTTTTATGTAATTATGTCTTTAGGTTTTAATTGTGAATTCCAAAATAGCAAATGCTTAAACCTGATAAGACTATAGAATATAATACTTTATTGGCCATATGTGATTGAACACACAAGGAATTTGTCTTTGGTGCATATGGTCTTAGTGTACATAAAAGGAAAAATACATTCTTCAAGAATCATAAGATGCAACATTTAGTGATAATCGTAGGTTACTAATAAGCAATCAATTCATACTAGGAAACAAACAGAACAATATAAATAGTAAAAGAAAATAAGCAACATGGTTATAGTCATGAGTGGGAGGAGATAGGTAATCATAAGATCAAATAATCAAATCGTATCAATCAAATCATACCAGGAAACAAACAGAACAATATAAAGATAAAAATGCAAGCAACATTGTTATAAGTGGGAAGAGACAGGTAATAAGAAGGATGAGAATAATAATAGTAGTACAGTCTTAGTAAATTGTTTGACAGTGTTTAGGGAAATAGTTGTTTAGTAGAGTATTAGCATTCAGGGAAAAAAATGTCCTTGTGTCTAGTTGTTCTGGTGTGCAGTGCCCTATAGTGTCATCTTGAGTGTAGAAGTTGAAACAGTTTGTGTCCAGAATGTGAGGGGTCTGTAGACATTTTCTTAGTTGTCTTTTTTACTTGTGCAGTATACAGGTTCTCAATGGAAGGCAGGTTGGTAGCAATTATTTTTTCTGCAATTCTAATTTATCCATTGATGTCTGTGTCTGTCTTGTTTGGTTGCAGAGCCAAACCAGGCAGTTATAGAGACTCAATAATTGCTCTGTAGAACTAAATCAGCAGTTATTTCGGCAGTTTGAACTTGCTGAGTTGGTGCAGAAAGAACATTCCTTGTTGTGTTTTTTGATGATAGGTGTCCATTTGAGTTGCAAACTTCAGTACTTTAACTGAGGAATCTTTTTAGATGCAGACCTTGGTGTATAGTGAGGAGAGAGAATACAGCCCTGGAAAGTTCCTGTGCTAATTGTGCAGGTATCTGATAAGATTTTGCCTAGCTTCACTTGTTGCTTCCTGTCTGTTAGGAAGCTTATGATTCATTTACAAGTGGTCAGGTACAGCTAGCTGAGTAGTTTAGTTAGAAGAATATCTGGAATGATGATATTGAATGCTGAGCCTATAAAGAGGACCCTCGCATAGGTCTTTGGAGATCCAATATGTTGTTTTCTATATATTGTCTATTATATTTGTTTATATTTATTTATTTTATATTATATTTTCAATTGTTTGACTATGATTCAAGCACAGGTACTATGGAGGATGAGAGATACATATACTAGTTTACTGACTAAACTCAAAATATATAAAAACAAAAGCATATGTAAAGGTTTATATATAGGTATTTCATCTTTGGTATCAGCTTCCAGATAAACTGAATTTATCTGCTTCATCTCAAAATGACACTAAATTGAACAGCCTCACCTCATGTATGAACTAGCCCCTAAATTTTTTTGATTCTAGATTGAGTGTCATTCTCTTGAGTACACAAAGTCAAATAGATTATTTAGTATAATTGACACCCAAATGATCCCTATGTGAGGTTGGATGTGCCCCAAGATGCAATTTAAAAGCAACTCAGCCATTAAATGTCAGAAATCTAGCACAAGAATCCTGCACAAAATCTGTTTATTTTTTTCCCTTCCTCAAGGCTCAGCTTCCTTTCTTGGCTTGCAATATTAAAAAAAACACAACTACAATTTCAGGATTGCACAAATATATATATATTATGTAATCAATCTATTGAGAGTTTTTGAATAAGTTTATTGGCAGGGACATGTTTGCATTTCTGAGTATAGAGCGAAACATCAATTCCTGACTTCACTTACGGTTCTATGGTCTTATGTAGAACTATGTCTTCTTAATTCACAAAACATCTTGATACAGCATTTCAGATTGCCATGCCAATAAAATTCACTTTAACTATGTAATTTATTATTATCTGGCAAAGTAACAGAACATAATAACAAAGTGTGGCATGGCTTCAATATATAGAATGGAATGGGGATTCCTATCCTTAGCAATTCCAGTCAGCAGATTATAGTGGCAGTAAAAAGAGATACAGTTGTCTGCCATGGTTCTTGGCCAAGCTCATCAACTATAAGACAAAGTTCAATATCTGTATTCAGAGTATAGTTTCATATGTCAAAAGAAATTGTAAAGCAGGAGCCCTGAGGAAAACATCTAAAGGTCACAGCCATATATTGCTATTGAACTATCAGTGATGGAGATCTCGCTGTTCACTTTTAGAGGTTCCACATTTTGGGGAGTCATATCAGTTACTTGTACTTCCTTCAACTCCAGAGTTTTCTTGGCTTGTGTTGCAACACATTTCTTTCACGAAAATGTGTTCAATTCCAGTACTCAATCCAGGGGAGATTGAAGATGAATTTTGTAGTCTGATATCATGCTGGATTATTATTGTTGTTGCTTCTGCTGCTGTTGTCGTTGTCATCATCGTTATTTTAATTCTTGGAATTAAGTTTTTTTGTTTTTGTTACATCGTGGGTGCAAAGACGACAGGACATCAGGTGCCAAACATAAGATACGTTTAATGGTCAGCTGGAACTGAAACTAACAGTCATTGCAATTCTTTTTATAGGAAAACTTCCTGCGATTTCAACCAATCATTGCAACATGTTAACCCACCAAAATGTATCCACACATAATTACTTCTTAACAGTTACTTGAATATGTAATGTAATCTCGCAAGTATGCAGGTTGCTTGGTAGACCAGGTCGAACGGCGTATACTTTCTCCGCTGAGGCTAGTTTGTGTATTCCACTCTCCGCTTGCTACAAATGTATCTCCTTGGGTGTGTATTGCTCACAATTCCTCATTATCTACTTGCGGTTAGTCTATTATTGTTTCTTCCAGGTTTCTCTGGCTTATGTTAGTGTCTACAGGCTCTCTTCTTAAAATTCCTGAATACGTGTGGTCTAAATTTACTTCAGATTCATTGTTCAGTGGTTGCTCTTTAAGAGTTTGCCTTATTCTATTTCATAATTGGTTTATATGTCTTTTCCACTGTTGTCCGTCTTCTGTTTGTACTCTATATGATAGAGGACCTGTAACTTGAATGATCTGTGCTGGCACCCATGCTGGATTGCCATTGTGATTTAGTGCATAAACTAAATCCCCTTTTTTAAAGGTTCTATGTTTATTTGAAGAATCAACAGATTTCTCAGGTGTGTAATATGGATGGAGTCTGTCTTAATGTGACCTTAATTTTCTGCCAGCAGGGCATTTGTTTGTTGCCGCTATTGGAATAATGTGTTGCAAGAACATTACTTTATCTATTTTCTCTTGGATGTTTCCCCCTTCTAGTCTTGCCAATGCCTCTTTAGTTATGTGTACCATGCATTCTGCCAAACCATTTGCTTGAGGATTTACGGTTGCTGTTAGGGCGTGCCTAATTCCATGATTGGCCAGGAACATTTCAAATTGATTTAATGTAAATTGAAGCCCATTATCTGAGACTAGTAGGTCCGGTAACCCATGTGTTGCAAACAAACCTGTGATGACCACGCTCAAAATCATTAAAAATAAACAGAAAGCCCAAAGATAGCAAAAACTAAAAGATAATCCTTACTGGAATTCAAAAAGGAGCACAGGGTTAACTAAAAACTGGGATAACTGCCAAGCCACTTGCTGGCCAAAGTCCAATAGTCAGTACCCAAAAATAATTACCAAGAAAGATAAGACAGGAGCTGGGAGCACGACACAGGCTTTCACGAAAGATTGACATCTGCAACAAGCCCTTGCGTACATAGGCTATTTATAGCTATTTCTTCCTCCCGACTAGACATCAAGTTGCTGAGTTTGTTTCTGCCTGCGTCTATCCCTGGCATCCATTAGGGGTGCTGTTCCTTTCTCCATTTACTAACATTGGTCAGTTAAGCTGCGCCTCCTCTGACGTCAGTCTAACCCTACCCCAGTGCTTCGTGTCCAACTCCCTACACCACACCCAGTGAAACACAGTTTCCCATTCTGGTTTGCTTGACTTCTTCAGACCCAGGTCGGTTTAACTGGGAGGTAAATTCTTTGTCGGAGTCCTGACTCTGACAGGCGGCCCCCCTTCTGACAGGCTGGCCTCTCACCAATGGTCATCCTGCAAGACAAAAGTTTAACATTAATATCACCCAGGCCCATGCTTCTGTGGACAACGTTGATGGAACCTACGCTGCAGTCTCGGTGCATTCATGTCTGTACCTTTTACCCAGGAAGACTCATGCTCAGGATACCCTAACCATTTTACTAGATACTCTACACGACCGGTCCATAATTGAGAATACAAAATCGCTTCCACTTCGAACGGGTCCTCTATAACCGGACCAGGCCAAACTGTTGGACTCATGGGACCAGATACATGCCGCTTCAGTAAACTGGCATGGAATACTGGGTGTAACCTATCTAATAACTGCAGTAATTTCAGACATCCCATTACTGGGTTGATAACAGCCACTATCGGGAAAGGGCCCAAATATTTAGGGCCTAATTTCCTCCCAGGTCTACGTAAATTGATATACTTCATCGACACGTATACCAAATCCCCCACCTTAAACGCAGGACCATCCCTCCTATCCTTATCTGCTTGAACCTTGTAATCTCTCAACGCCTTCTCCAATGCTCCCTTAACATCCGTTCATGAACTCATGATGGCTTTAGACCAAGTGATCGGGTCTACCTGGTCCTTTCTCTCAAGTCTAACTCAGGGATCGCCACAAATTCTTTCCCAGACACGATCTTAAATGGTGTCTGACAGTACTACTATGTACCGCATTATTATATGCAACTTCTGCGAACGGTAGGAGCGATGCCCAATCATGTTGCTGATATGAGACATAGGCGCGTAAAAATCGCTCCACCGCCGCATTTGTCCGTTCTGCCGCTCCATTTGTACTTTGGTGGTACACTGAACTCAACCCCTGAGTGGACCCAATACTCTTCACAAAATTCCTCCACCACTTGGCTGTATAAGGGTAATTTGAAAGGGCAAAAATACGAACTAAGAAATTTTTTAACGAAATTCTTAAAGGGGTTAGGGAGGGATGGTCTGGGGGGAGACCTAATTAAGGGGAGGGGAGTAAAGACCAGCGGCGGAAAGGAGGAAGAGCAGTGCAGACGTCCAGAGGGTTCGGAGTCCTGCAAGGTATGTAATATTGCTACCGTGACGGGGAGGGG
>JANHFP010007621.1:7234-17473 GCA_032468135.1 Calamaria suluensis | reverse complement strand
AGAGTGGGGTCACCCGAGCAAAACGGGGAGATCTTGTTACCACTCTTGCTGCTGCATTCTGTACCAGTTGAAGCTTCTGAGTGCTACTCTCTGGTAGCCCCATATAGAGCGCATTACATGCCAGTATATAGATAGCTTTCTACACACATCTACAGCCGTATGGCCCCAATTCCCACAGCCACACCCACCAAGCCACACCATGCCCACCAAGCCACACCCACAGAACTGGTATGCAAAAAAATGTATTTCACCACTGGTTCACATTGATATAGCTAATTGTAGTTTAAGATCATCTCACTCATGGACTGGAGATGAGAAGAAAAAAACAGCAAAGGTGCATGGCAAGAAAAGGAAACCCATTCCGAAGGATATGGAACTGCATGGCTACCATATGATATAGAATGCTGGACTAGGATTTAGACTCCTTGCAGACTCTTCACAGGCAGCTAAAAGGATGCAAATGACCATCTGTCTGCAAGGAATATAAATCCTTCCATTCCCCACCATCCAGTCAGAGCTGAAGAAGCTTCTTGGGTGAGAAGTGAAACGTCTTGAAGGAAAAACCAGAAAGTCCAGTTGCCTCTTGGGAAAAAGCACCTTTGGGAGGATTAGATGGACCACTGTTAGCAGGTCTCTTAGGTTCATCAGGATCTCTTCTTCTTGCCCAGGTTATTCATGCATTGACATTGGGGTAGAAAAAAGCAGCTGTGTTTCTCTTCTATCATTTATCTTTACAACTAGTATGTTCCAGATTACAATTCAACTTGTTACGGGATTACACCACATTATCACAGTGTTACTTTCTTTAGAATAGATATGCATCGAGATACACTGCTAGTTACAGATTTACTGTGTTATTGCCTTCGTTGTTGTTTATGGGGCACTGCCTGTGGTAATATTTTTATTTCCTGAAATGGTAAAGTCTAATGTACCTAAATCAAAAAGCAGCGTTTTATTATTGCATTTCATCATGCTAGATAAAGATGCTATTTCCCCCTGTATTATTCAGTACCTAGAGTGCCTGTGCAGTGAAGAAAGGCATCTTCGGCTGCAAGCAAGCCAGTTAAACAAAGAGGCAGAATGCTCTTGCAAGGCTTCCAGTCTTAGAGTAAATGGAAGCAAAAGATTGTGCGAGAGCTATTGTGCATGATATACAAGCTCTCATCCTGAGCCAAAAATGAGGATAGTGCAAGCAATAAGAAACGAGTTCTTCATAGAAAAGCAGGGGATTGGTCTGCAGCCGGGAAGATGGCTTTTAGTAAAACAATGGGGCATACATCTACAGTATAAGTGGTATTTTCTGATTCACTGATCAGGTCTCACATACACACATGCAAAATAAGAAAAAAAGCAAGTGCAAAGAAGGGTAATCTGAAACCAAACAAACACTGGAACAGCATCTTGTAGCTATGTAGCTCTTGTTTCAGAAGGATGCCTAGCTGAGGGCAGATATCTCAGGGGCTGCCACAAAGAAGAGGGAGTCAGACTGTTCACCAAAGCACCGGAGGGCAGGACAAGAAGCAAAGGATAGAAACTAAATCAAGGAGCGGAGCAACTTAGAACTAAGGAGAAATTTCCTGACAGTTAGAACAATTAATCAGTGGAACAACTTGCCTTCAGAAGTTGTCAATGCTTCAACACTGGAAGTTTTTAGGAAGATGTTGGATAGCCATTTGTGTGAAATGTTATAGGGTTTCCTGCTTAGGCAGGGGGTTGGACTAGAAGACCTCGAAGGTCCCTTCCAACACTGTTATTCTATTCTATTTGCAGTCTCTGCTTGGTCGTTGCCAGTACACACCACCTACTGCTTCCTAAGTGCAGGAATGCCATCCTTCTCCCACACTCAGCACCACACAAAATGCACCCACTGCCCAGAGGTGGGCATCACATACTATAACAACAGGTTTGCCCAGCACTGGAAATATGAGCACATGTGTGCACGTGCGGCATCATAAAATACAGCAATTTGCTCATGCTCACCCATGCATAGAGTGTCAAAATCACAGCAATATAGGATGAGATTGTGCCCATCTGCAGGTCAGAACTACTGATTCATCTGAACTGGTCCTCATTGGCAGCAGTGAACTGCTGCCTGTGCCTGTGATTTCCACTTTCAAATCAAAGTTGTAGCTTTCTAAGATAAACTCAGTGGTGAAATGTACATTTTGTTACTACCGGTCCTGTGAGCGGGTCATGTGACTGGGTGGGCATGGCCAATTTTTTTTAAAAAAAACTTTTTTAAAGCATTTAAGCATCACAGCTGAGCTGCTGACAATCATGGAAATCTTTTTTTTTTTTTTTACATTTTAAAAACATTTTTACTACCTATTCCAGTGAATACTTAGGTAGAAAAAATGCTTTTAAAATGTTAAAAAAGCCTCCCATGATCCCAAATGAGCTGCTTGCAGTCATGGGAGGCTTTTAAAAAACATTTTAAAAACATTTTTACTACCTATTCCAGTGAATACGTAGGTAGAAAAAAATGCTTTTAAAATGTAAAGAAAGCCTCCCATGATCCCAGATGAGGTGTGAAGTTGTGGGGGGCTTTTTTTATATCTTAAAAGCCTCCAATGATCACACAGAGGGGGCGAGGCCAGGGATTTTGGCTACTGGTTCTCCGAACCACCCACTGCCATCGCTACCAGATCGTCTGAACCGGTCCGAACCAGGAGCATTTCACCCCTGCCTAAACTGTCTTATGGACTTCAGATCCATTGCTTCATTTGGTTCCAATAGCAGCTCCCCAGCTCTGATTAGCTGCAGTCTTTGGCACATCCCTTCTTCTCCAGTGGCTGGTCCCTGCCATTGCAACCATTCCAACCTGACTGCTAGCCTGCTGTGTTTCCTTCTGGTTTGGCACTCATAATAACTTTCAATATTGTAATGATGCTAAGTTGTCAGTGAATTCTAGGAGTTTGTGTCCCATTCAATCCTTACTCCTCCCAGTGGACATCCTTTTGATTTCGCACAGGCTGAGTGAAGCATGTTTCCACTGTATACCCACCTCTTGGCCACAATTCCTTTCTCTTAATTCCTAAAAAAGAAACCTTTCTGTTGCCGCTAGGAATGTTACAAATGCGTTGCTCTGGGTGGAGTTATTTTGAGAAGTGCTCTGTTAAAAAAAAATAATTGCAAAAAAGCAGCTGGATTTGGTGTATTTGAACAGTCTGTTGCTTTTTTTATATTGTTTACAAAGGTTTAAGGCTGCAAAGCAATGCACTAGGCAGGATATTGTGATTAGCGGCAAAATGAAGTGAAAAGGAATATTATCAGAACAAAGGAAAATAACCAACGGCAACTTTCAGGGAAAATTCATCCAAATCACAGGCAGGTTTTTCAAATCTGTTTCAGAGGTTGTAAGCTGTTGATGCTCAGAAAGGAAAATGGACCACTTATAAGTAATAACAGTGTGGGGACTGCTAGTGTGTGTGGAATTGACACATCTGTTAAACAGGGTTTTTGTTGTTGTTGTTGTTATTGTTCTTCTCGCACCAACACCATTTCTCTCTCAGTACGTTGATAGAGGTTGGCTATGTTCCCGAAATGAAGGGTCAGATTTCTCACCCCATAAAAACAGAAACATAATAGAGACAAAGGCATAGAGATTCATATTGAGTGACAGAAGGAACAGCAGCATCCAATGAAAAGAAAATGAGTAGCTGTAAAGAGGGACTATCGTGCTAAGTATATGCTTTCAAATATCTCTGACAAATAGAAGCCTACATGTTTCCTTTATATTGTGTCTAATTTACTAATGGATTACATGAAGCATGGCGTTCATTATGTATCATTGTACAGTTTCTCTGTATGTGAAAAAAAAAGTTAGGGATATGCTCGTAACATACATTTTAAGACGGTAATCTTAAAATCTGTGATCAGGTAATCTTATTCCCACTTACTCCTTTGCCAGATTCAGAATCACTTTCCATTTTATCTGGCTGGCCATGAAAGCTTTTCTTATAACTCACTGAGAGAATGGTTTGCCATGTCATTCAGCAGCTTTGTCCAATATAGTTTGTTCCAAATTTTTGGAATTCAATTCCATCAAATCTGACCATTGGATATGCTTGCTGGGCTGGCAGGCATTGTACTATTAAACTAGAAAGAATAAGCAGAGGGGGAATGATACATAACATGAGATTTAGGCCTTTAACTACTCTAATCTTTGTTTGGAACCAGAGGCCTAGCTCAATGAAGGACTTACTCATGGCACCAGCATGCAATAAATAAAATCAAAACTCTTTTGGTGGTATTCCCTGAACTGCAACTGTGCTGAAATAAGTCAAGTCTACGTTTAGCCAGGATGCAATGGCCCAGTGGCTAAAACCCTGAGTTTATCGATTGAAAGGTCAGCAGCTCAGCAGTTTGAATCCCTAGTGCCGTCTAACAGAATGAGCTCCCATTACTTTTCCCAGCTTCGGCCAACTTAGCAGTTTGAAAGCACGTAAAAACATGCACTTTTGGCATTTAGTCACACTGACCACATGACCATGGAGACATCTTTGGACAACGCTGGTCTTCGGCTTTGAAACAGAGATGAGCACCGCCCCCTAGAGTCAGGAATGACTAGCACATATGTGCAAGGGAAAGCTTTACCTTTTAGCTACTGTTTGGATGGAAATATTTCCAAGAATACTAAATCATTGTGAAAGAATGGAAATATAATCAATATGTGGAATATTCAGCATCAGGAATCAGTAAATTAGATTTTTGATCTGGGGTATACACTCTAAATACCATTTAATATCATTTAACCATTCTTTCCTTTAAAAGGAAAGACAAAACAATGGACCATCTGAAATCTCCAAAGAAAGTTATATTTGAAATTTGGCAATAAATGTTTTTAATGCCTTGAGGTATTGCCCTGTTTTCATTACAAGAAGAAATTGAGAGATTAGTAATAGAGCTAGATTTCCCATGGTTAAAAAAAACCCACAAAAAACCTCACCCCAAATCCAAGAAAAATATTGTGTGTGGGGGTGGTTTTGTTACCGACTAAGAACAGAAGACCTAAAACAGAAATTCTCAATATTAATTTATGGTATTTAGCTAAGTTACTTATTGTAATGTTACCAAGCAATTAGGTTTACGACTGACAGTTTTTTCAAAGAAATGAGAATTTGAAAGTAAAACATCCCTAACGTATTGCATTCCTTGTTTATGAGAATATAAATAAGCTCCAGAATTATTTCTAGCACAAAGGTCTAGCTCTAGTCCAACCTACTCTGTGTTTCAGTAGATAAGTGCATGAGACCTAATTCTTAATTATTCTTTTAAAAGCCAATATTAATTAAATTTAGGTAAAGTACATTTGCTACAATAAATATATTTTATGATTAATTACCTGTACCATTTACACAGGTTCTGAATGTAAAATTAAGATCCTTAAGTCTAGCAATTTACACTTTGCCATAGCCTTTGGCCACACTTTTTGCTAATAGGGAGTTATGTCTTCATCTGAAAAGCAACAGTATTTAGCATATTACTTGTTTAAGGTTATTAATGTAAATAAAAAGTTATTTACTCAGTGGCATTTAGAATAGAACTAGAAGAGAAATCAAATGTTAAAACATGGATGGTAGCATAGTAATCTAAGGAAACTCCTAAGCATGTGGAATGCAGAGCCATTTTTGTGGTGATGTATACCCGTAATACCAACGGTGGGAATTGTTTTTTACATTTTATAAGGTAACACCATAATGCTAAAAGTTCCCCTTTTTCAATAAAAGAGGGTGTGTATATATATCAGCAGAAAACAATTAAACAATATATATATATATATATACATAGGTCCACCAAAACTGGCAGGGCAAGCTACTGTATATAAACAGGGAGCAAACATCATGTTTACTATTTCTGATAATGTCACTTATTTTATTGGGTAATGAAATGTCTGAAGGCAAAAACCAAGACTAGAGAGCATCAAGGACTTCAAACTTCAACCCTGAGCTACTTATATTCTTCTCTACTGGTACCACTTTGGATATCAACAATTCAGAAAGCACACAAATGAGAGGATGCCTATGAGGATTCTCAATTATCGAGGTCATGGTTGTCTCAAAGATGTTGTTTGAACAGCACCTTTGGGACGAAAAGGATAAATTTGTAGGCAAACCTTCATCAAGAAACAACAACTTTTTCTGCATCAGTGCCTACAACAGCATACCCTGCCCACTACTGCCAGATATAAACCTTTGATAAGCTGTCTGGCTAGATGGAAAATAGCCCAACAAAGTGGCCGAAGAATGATATACAGTAACCAATGTAAGTAGAATAGTTGGGAATATTGAGGTGCAGAATTTTTGGCTTTTGTACTGGTCACACATTAGTCATGTTACTGTTAACCAGATGTTTAGACTGGATTTGATATTTTTGTTCAACTATCAAGTCCTTATCAACAATCTGGGATAGCCAGATGTTTAATAATAGTCAAGGTGGTGTGAAATATGTAAGTCGTCCCTAAGGTACAGGTAAAGCTGCCTTCTGTAATTGACAGATGATAATATTCTCAGTGCTTGTGATGTTCAAATGGTGATCCAGAAGTTTTAGAATTGCATACAAGGCACCTATTTTATTGGTAATATCTTTGTTTCTTTACATTTTCTTTACACTCTCATTCTACCTTATATTTTATGATTTTATCTAGTTCTTTCTCTTCTATTCTGCTGCAATGATTATGCAATGTATATTGACAACACATTGACAAGATTTATTGTTACTGTTCTACTACTACCACTACTTCTTTTTTCTCCTTGCTCCTCCCTCCTCTTCTCTTCCTCCTTCCTTCTTCTTCCTAGCCAGGCTATATTTTGTATTGCTATGTCTCTTTTCTATTCTTCATCTTGTCTTTCTTGTAGGCCAGGTTTCTTTGGTATTAAGTTAGCTTTCATGGTGTATTAGATTTAGTGTATCTTCTTCACTGTCCTTCAGATATTCTTCCAATTCCTTTTCTTCTTTTTCATCTGTCTTGTGAATTTGATTAATTCCGTACAGATTCTATTTCAGATTGTGTTTTTCCATACAGCTTCAGATAGTCCATGTAAAGGACTTGGGATAGCTAGACAGATTTTTCTTCTTCTTATGTTTGATAACCATTGCTTGTTCAGCATTGTTGACAGAGGAATTGCTGCAATGGCAAACAGAAATGGTGATAGTGAGTCTCCCTGAACAATTTCTGTCTTACTAATAATCTCTTCCAATCTATCACCATTGACCAGTAACTGCCTTCCATTGTGTCATTTATCTTTGCACAAAGCCTCCAATCTTATTTCTAGGCATTTGATTCATATGGCAGGGAGTCAAATGTGTTCTTGTATTTGGTCCAAGATATATTCACATTGGTCTTCCTTCTCTTGCAGTTTTCCAAAATCAGCTTGTCAATTAGGAGCTGACCTTTTGTGCCTCTGTTGATTGGGTGATTTCCTTTCTGCTCAAGTGGAAAGAACTTGTTTGGATTCTTTTGCAGCTACAACACCAGTTAATAATTTGAAAGTTGTTGGGAAGCAGGTAATTGGGCTTTAGTTGTTTGATACTGCCTCTTTTGTTGATCTTTCAGACTCAAGTAAGTTTTGCCAGATATTTAACAACCTTCAATTTCATCTCCTTGCAATAATGTTGTGTTTTTTGGCTATAACCTCTATTTGCTGCTTTATTATATCCAATGCTTCCTTAATCTTTCTTGTTTCTAGATCAGTATTATTTGATTTTCTTGTTCTTCTTGTTCTTTTCATTCATCTGTTCTAGCTTGCTTGCATCTGACTTTGCTATGCTGATCTTATTTTCCAACCTTCCATTTTGATTGTGTTCTTTGTCTCCCCTCCCCTTGTTTGTTGGTTTTGGATCCTAGGTGTTTAGTTATAACTACAGCCATGCTTCACATTAGTTGCTTTGCTTCTTGTAGTGAGCTGATTGCTTACACCCAGGGAGTTGGTGCCAGAGATGACCTTTTCAATAGTATCTTCGTTCCAATAGACCATGTTGCCTCCTGACCTCAGATGAGTCCCATCCTGTTATCTTTTCTATATCAGATATTTTGGAGAGAAATATTTTTAATGACCGCAGCAACACAGTTTTGTTAACAACATACAGTTGTTATTCTGATGTTGTTTTCATGTTACAGACTACTTAGGTTTTGATGAGTAGGCAGCATACAAATTACTGTAGTAAATTAATTAACAATAAACAAATCATTCTTTCAAACTCCTTCCATAACAGAATTCCTAGTAGTGTAAGCTAATAGATGAAAAATCAAGAGAAGGAATCAAGTCCTGGGACTGTGAATTCTGTGTTTGGAGTGCATCACTACATTTTACTCAAATCTCTTTTGAGGGATGGAAGGTGAATCTCATAAGATTGCTAGTTGAGTCATCTATTGGTATCAGTACATTCATCATTAATATTACATTCTGTGTTGTTTCTCTTGACTGGTGAGTTTCATTCTGCCCAAGTGTAATGTTGTGAGAACCGAGTTTACAATTAGCAGTTTTCTGATATTCAGCAAGAAGGCAATCAAAGGCTCCTACATACCAGAAGACCAGCAGTTGACTGTCATGAAACCATAATCTATTCAACACAGGATAAATTATATAGATTATGAACATCCTAATGATAATTTATTACTCGTTAGCCTTGAAGTCCTTTGAGAGGCAGAATACATCTTCTCAAATTAGTCATTTGATTATGAAAAGTCAATAACTGGGCAGCATTCAACGTGACATGCCTTTAAATAATGTTAACTAGTGAGACTACTTCAGTGACACTATTTCCTGCAGAAGAGTTCTATAGTTGAATAAAGGAATGATTCTTGAGGTGTGCACTGGGCATTAGCCTTTTCAGAGATCAATTGTTAGCAATCTCTATGTTACACTCAATTTATTTAGCAAAATGTTACTATTGACTTCCCACACTTCTGTTACACTTTGTGACACAATTCTGTTCTCTTTTTGAAACAGCCTCCATGTCCACTTTTTAAAAAACATCTACCTCATGTTCATTATGTTGGTAAATTTTCTAACACATTTGATTCAGAAGTGATTTACTATTTCTGCATTCTCCTTTCACTCTACTCTTATGGTTTCTACTGTTCACCTCTTTTCTTCCTGTTCCTTCCACCAATATCTACTTTTGATACTACTCAAACAGGATCAATCACTGATTTGCAATCATTCTTTGTAAACAATCAAATCAATCATGCTCTTCTATTCATTCACTGTCAGTGTGAACACATGAATGCAGTTATGTTTAAGTTGTACATTTAAAGCAAATCTTTTTCCAAGCAGATATTCCCAAGATTTGGAATGTTAATTTTCCTTGGATTTCCAAGCAGTCCAACCATTTTTTCTGTTCTTACTCATCTCACTTCTACCAATTCATTCCTGTCAGCAAGTAGAATAATATTTCTCTTGTTTTGCATTCATTCAGAAAGTTGCACATCCCTCTCCCCAATTCATCTCTAGTTCTTCCAACTTCACTATTCATTGGACAATATCAGTCAATTCCCACCAACCTATATATGCATACTTTCAAACACAGTCACAAGAAGAAGATAGATGTCTTTGAATTATGGATTTTGAAATGGTTACTAAGAGTAAGGCAGATGCTGTCACAAGCAACCAATCAATCTTAGATGAAATAATGACAGATTGTTCCTTATAAATGAAGATTAGAAAATGGAAATCTTTATATCTGAACATATGATACAATACAGTAGAAAAAAAAATCCAAGAAATTTCAGGAGAAAATGATTGACAGAATTTGAAGGAAATAAAAGAAAGGGAAAGCAATAAAGATGATTAGGATCCAAGAAATTAAAAGAATATTATTGGAAGAACTATTGAAGAGACAGACAGAATTGATGAATGCTTATCAATGAAACCACCAGGACTTAAACCTGGCTCAAAAGCATCTAATTGACTATCATGATGTTATTGTTATTGAAATACTAACACAACCTTACTGGTACAAATTTTACATATGAGCCTTACAACATAATTCTTGGTTTAGCATTAATATTTATATTAATCTTTGGTCATCTGGGTTTTAATTTTTTAAATAACATGTAGATGGGTTTGGTTTTTTTTAGGGACACGGTGGCTAAGCGGGTAAGGCAGCTGAGCTGTCGATCGGAAGGTCGGCAGTTCAGCGGTTCAAATCCATAGTGCCATGTAATGGGGTGAGCTCCCGTTGCTTGTCCCAGCTTCTGCCAACCTAGCAGTTTCGAAAGCACATAAAAATGCAAGT